>CAUYRH010173681.1:0-45801 GCA_963574655.1 Perodicticus potto
GCTTTTATTTATTTATTTACTTACTTACTTTTGGATTCAAAGCACCATATCTTTACTATATAGAACTTTTATACTAACACTAAGGGTAGTTGGCTTTAAAAACCTCCACAAAATACTATGAATTAAATGTCACAACAGATACAAAAAGGCCATCAGATTACTTTGAGGGGAAAGTTTCTTTTAAATACTGTACATTTCCAAAGAAAAATTTGACGCTGGGTTTTTTGTGTCAAAAAGTCACTGGGAGACTTTTTTTCCCACTCGCTTTTTCTAAGACATGCTGCTTTTAAATGACCCAACAAACTTAAACTAGCTTTTATTTACAGAATCTTACCCCAGATCATATTAACTTAAAAAACATTTGGGTTAGGCTCGGCGCCTGTGGCTCAGCGGGCTAAGGCGCCAGCCATGTACACCTGAGCTGGTGGGTTCGAATCCAGCCCGGGCCCGCCAAACAACAATGACAGCGGCAACCAAAAGATGGCTGGGCATTGTGGCGGGCGCCTGTAGTCCCAGCTGCTTGGGAGGCGGAGGCAAGAGACTCGCTTGAGCCCAGGAGTTGGAGGTTGCTGTGAGCTGTGATGCCGTAGCACTCTATCCAGGGTGACGGCTTGAGGCTCTGTCTCAAAAAAAAAAAACAAAAAACCCTTGGGTTAGTGTCTATACTCATATTTCTGAGACTTTTAAGTATACTTAATTTGAATAAGTGTTTATAAGCCAATTAAATAGAAGTTATAAATTAATTTTGGTAATACTATCTGGAGGTAGAAAATTATCACCTATATATAACATAAATACATAGATAAGAACATACGAATTCAAATGGAGATCTTAGAGCTTTCATTTTAAATCTATGCCATGAGCTAGGCATACAGACAGGAACACAGCCTTAGTAATTTATTCAAGCATTGATTCTTATCTTTGCCTTGTTAATTTTTTTCTTTTCAATCTGATCTTCTCATAGATAGCAATAGGATAGTTGTTTAGGATGAGAGCTCTTTAAAGCAGTCCTTTCAGATATAAAATTCCAAATCTTCAAAAGTATCCCTATTTAACTGCGACTAAAAGCCATTATGCCTTTTTATGGCTTAAAATCAGACTTTTTGACTTAGCCACAGAGGTAAGAGCATCCCCAAAAAGAATGCAAAGGATGTAGTTCCCCTCCAGATCCAAATTCTCTTCCAAAGATAGCCTAAAAAAGCAAGGACCCTCATTGTTTTCTACTAAGTCATAAACACACAGATCATGTATACATTAATGCATTTATGGGGTACAATGTGCTGATTTTATATACAATTTGTAATGCTTATATCAAACTAGTTAACATATCCTTCACCTCATTTACTTAATTATTGTGTTAAGACATTTATGCTCTATATTTAAGAGATTAGACAGGTACCCTTGCAGTATGCACCATAGGTGTAGTCCCACCATTTACCCTCCCTCAATCAACCTCCCCCCTCTCCTTCCATCCCCCTCTTCTTCCCTCCTTCAACCTGGGCTATAGTTGTGATTTATCTTTATATGAAAGTGTGAGTAATTGTAAATTGATTTCATAATAGTACTGAGTACATTGGGTACTTTTTCTTCCATTCTTGAGATACTTTACTAAGTCGGATATGTTCCAGCTCCATCCATGTAAACATAAAAGAGGTAAAGTCTCCATCTTTTTTTTTTTTGAACAATTTTTTTTTCCTTTTATTAAGTGATACACACATAGATCTTGAATACATGTATGCATATGCGGGGCACAATGTGTTAATTTTTTACTACCATTTGGAGTGCTTACATCAAGTTAATTAATATAGCTCTCGCCTCATTTACTTGATTATTGTGTTAAGACATTTATGTTTCATACTTGATAAAGTTGACTTGTACCCTTGCAATATGCTCCATAGGTGTGGTCCCACCGTTTATCCTCCCTCTCAACCTCCCCCCCTCCTCCCTTCCTACTCCGTTTCTCTCCTTCATCCTGAGCTATAGTTGTGAACAATTATTAGTAAAATGAGTTATCACTCTGAAAGAAGTGCTATAATAAAGGCTGAGTATGATATGGAAATCTTTAACATTTCCCATTAAACCATATGCAAATTCAATTTAACAAACATTTAGAGAGTCTATTGTGCCCTGGGAACTTGATGGGCACTGGACATATCCTCACAGGACTTTGTTACATGGCAAACCCTCCCCTAGGAGATGTTATTTTTTCTTTTTTATTGTTTGGGATTCATTGAGGGTACAAAGAATTAGGTTGCACTGATTGCATTTGTTAGGTAAATTCCGTCTTATAATTGTGTCCAACCCCCAAGAGGTGTGTCATACACTGTGACCTCCAGCCCCCTCCCTCTTCCCCTCTCCTTGCTCCCTCATTCCCCTACCCTGCACCATGTATTAGGTCAACAATTGTATTCATACTAGAATTGAGTACATTGGATTCTTGCTTCTCCATTCTTGTGATGCTTTACTAAGAAGAATGTGTTCCACCTCCATCCAAGTTAATACAAAAGACGTAATCTCCATCTTTTTTAGTATTTCATGGTATACATATACCACAGCTTGTTAATCCATTCCTGGATTGGTGGGCATTTAGGTTTTTTTCTTCTGGGTAGATGTCCAATAATGGGATTGCAGGATCAAATGGCAGGTCTAATTTGAGTTCTTTGAAAATTCTTCATACTTCCTTCCAAAAAGGTTGTATTAGTTTATAGATGTTATCTTTTTTTCCCAGCGAGTAATGTTTTCATTTATTCATTTTTTTTTTTATTGTTGAGGATTCATTGAGGGTACAAGAAACCAGGTTACACTGATTGCATTTGTTAGGTGAAGTCCCTCTTACAATCATGTCTTGTCCCCAAAAGGTGTGGCACACACCAAGACCCCACCCTTCCCTCCTTCTCTCTCTCTCTGCTCTTCCTTTCCTACACCCTTCCCTCCTTCTTTCTTTCTCTGTTCTCCCTTTCCCCCACCCCCACCATGTTATTAATTGTCATTAATTGTCCTCATATCAAAATTGAGTACATAAGATTCATGCTTCTCCATTCTTGGGATGCTTTACTAAGAATAATGTGTTCCAGGTTAATATAAAGGCTATAAAGTCTCCATTTTTTAAAATGGCTGAATAGTATTCCATGGTACATATACCACAGCTTGTTAATCCATTCCTGGGTTGGTGGGCATTTAGGCTGTTTCCACATTTTGGCGGTTGTAAATTGAGCTGCAATAAACAGTTTAGTGCAAGTGTACTTATGATAAAAGGATTTTTTTCCTTCTGGGTAGATGCCCAGTAATGGGATTGCAGGATCAAATGGGAGTCTAGCTTGAGTTCTTTGAGGGTTCTCCATACTTCCTTCCAAAAAGGTCGTATTAGTTTGCAGTTCCACCAGCAGTGTAAAAGTGTTCCCTTCTCTCCACATCCATGCCAGCATCTGCAGCTTTGAGATTTTGTGATGTGGGCCATTCTTGTAGGGGTTAGATGGTATCTCAGGGTGGTTTTGATTTGCATTTCTCTAATAATTAGGGATGATGAGCATTTTTTCATATGTTTGTTAGCCATTTATCTGTCTTCTTTAGAGAAGTTTCTACTCATGTCTCTTGCCCATTGATATATAGGATTGTTGGCTTTTTTCATGTGGATTAATTTGAGTTCTCTATAGATCCTAGTTATCAAGCTTTTGTCTGATTCAAAATATGCAAATATCTTTTCCCATTGTGTAGGTTGTCTATTTGCTTTGTTTGTTGTACAGAAGCTTTTCAGTTTAATTAAGTCCCGCTTGTTTATTTTTATTGTTGTTGCAATTGCCACAGCCGTCTTCTTTATGAAATCTTTCTCCAGGCCAATATCATCCAGTGTTTTTCCTATGCTTTCTTTAAGGATTTTTCCTGTTTCATTCCTTAAATTTAAGTCCTTTATCTATCTTGAAACAATTTTTGTGAGTGGAGAAAGGTGTGGGTCCAGTTTCAGTCTTTTACATGTGGATATACAGTTCTGCCAGCACCATTTATTGAATAGGGAGTCTTTTCCCCAAGGTATGTTCTTGTTTGGTTTATCAAAGATTAGGTGGTTGTAAGATGTTAGTTTTATTTCCTGGTTTCCTATTCAATTCCAAATGTCTATGTCTCTATTTTGCCAGTACCATGCTGTCTTGACCACTATGGCTTTGTAGTGCAGCCTAAAATCTGGTATGGTGATGCCCTGGCTTTGTTTTTATTACTAAGAACTGCCTTAGCTATATGGGTTTTTTTCTGGTTCCATACAAAAGACAGAATCATTTTTTCCAAGTCTTAAAAGTATAGTGTTGGCATTTTAATAGGGATGGCATTGAATCTGTAGATTGCTTTGGGAAGTATAGACATTTTAACAATGTTGATTCTTCCCAGCCATGAGCAAGGTATGTTCTTCCATTTGTTAAAGTCCTCTGCTATTTCCTTTCTTAGGATTTCATAATTTTCTTTATAGAGGTCCTTCACCTCCTTTGTTAGGTATATTCTCTAGGTATTTTATTTTCTTTGAAGCTATGGTGAAGGGAGTTGTGTCCTTAATTAGCCTCTCATCTTGACTGTTACTGGCGTATACAAAGGCTACTGACTTGTGGACATTGATTTTATATCCTGAGACATTACTGTATGTTTTGATGACTTCCAGGAGTCTTGTGGTTGAATCTTTGGGGTTCTCTAAGTATAAGATCATATCATCAGCAAAGAGGGAGAGTTTGACCTCCTCCACTCCCATTTGGATGCCCTTTATTTCCTTGTCTTGCCCAGTTGTATTGACTAGAACTTCCAGAATCAGTTGTTATTTCCCCCTTATCATTTCTGATTGAGGTTACTAGAGATTTTACTTTTCTATTTCTGGTTAGTCTGGCCAAAGGCCTATCTATTTTATTTATTTTTTTCAAGAAACCAACTCTTTGTTTCATTAATTTTCTGAATGATTCTTTTGTTTTCAATTTCATTGATCTCTGATTTAATTTTGTATATTTCTTTTCTCTTGCTGGGTTTAGGTTTAGATTGTTCTTCTTTTTCCAATTCCATAAAATGGCTTGTGAGTTTGTTGATGCACTCTCTTTCTGTTTTTCGAACGTAGGCATCTAAAGCGATAAATTTTCCTCTCAGAACTGCTTTTGCAGTATCCCACAGGTTTTGGTAGCTTGTGTCTTCGTTGTTGTTATGCTCAACAAAGTTAATGATTTCCTGTTTTATTTCTTCCTGCATCCAACTGTCATTCAACTGAAGATTGTTTAATTTCCATGCCTTTGTGGGGGGTTCCAGGTTTTTGTTGGAGTTTAGTTCCACCTTTAGTGCCTTGTGGTCTGAGAAGATACAAGGTAAAATTTTAATTCTTTTGATTCTGTTGAGGTTTGTTTTGTGTCCTAGGATATGATCAATTTTGGAGCATGTTCCATGGGGAAATGAGAATAATGTATATTCTTTATGCTTGAGATGGAGTGTTTTATATACATCTATCTAGAGTAAACATATATAGAACACTGTTCTAGGGTCTCATTTAAGTCCCTTATATCTTTGGCTCTAGGGTCTCATTTAAGAATTGTTCTAGGGTCTCATTTAAGTCCCTTACATCTTTGTTTAATTTATATTTAGAGGATCTGTCCAGCTCTGTAAGAGGAGTGTTAAAGTCCCCTGTTATTATGGTATTATAGGATAGCATATTGCTCAGACTGAGGAAGGTCTGTTTTAAGAATCTGGGAACATTTAAGTTGGGTGCATAAATATTTAGAATTGAAACGTCTTCTTATTGTATTTTTCCCTTGATCAATATAAAGTAACCCTCTTTGCCTTTTTTTACCTTAGTTGCTTTAAATCCACATGTATCTGAAAATAAAATTTTAACTTGTCTTTTCTTCTGAATTCCATTTTCCTGAAAAATTGTCTTCCAACCCTTAACTTGGAGTTTTAATTTGTTTTTTGAAGGTAGGCATGTTTCCTGCAGACAGCAAATGGATGGATTGTGTTTTTTAATCCAGTCAGCCAATCTGTACCTCTTCAGTGGGGAATTCAAGCCATTAACATTTATTGAGATAACTGATAAGTGTGGTAGTGTTCTATTCATTTTATTTTGTGAGAACCCATTGCTTAGTTTTATCTTTTGCATCATTATGGAAGTTAGGTTCTGTCCTTTAATTTCTGAGTTTTTACTTTGCTGTTGGGCCATTGTGATGGTCAGTGTGTAGAACAGGTTGAAGTATTTCCTGTAGAACTGTCTTGTTGTGGCAAATTTCCTCAATGTTTTGCATATCAGGAAATGATTTGATTTCTCTGTCAGTTTTAAAGCTTAGCTTTGTAGGATATAGAATTCTGGGCTGGAAATTATTCTGTTTAACTACATTAAAGGTAGATGACCATTGTCTTCTTGCTTGAAAAGTTTCATTAGAGAAGTCTGCAGTCACCCTGATAGATTGGCCCCTGTAAGTCAACCGGCACTTACTCCTGGCAGCTTGAAGAATCTTTTCTTTTATCTTGACTTTGGACAGGTTCCTCACAATGTGTCTTGGAGAAGCTTGGTTAGAGTTGAGGGGACCTGGGGTCCAATATCCCTTTGAAAGGGGTGTGTCAGAATCTTCGGTGATATTTGGGAAATTTTCATTTATAATATTCTCTAGTATGGCTTCCATTCCTCTGGGGTATTCTTCTTCCCCTTCTGGGATACCTATAACTCATATGTTTGAATGCTTCATAAAGTCCCACAATTCTGTTAGTGAATGTTCTGCTTTCTCTCTCTTCTTTTCTGCCTCTTTAACTATCTGAATTATCTCAAGAGCTTTGTCCTCTACATCTGAGATTCTTTCTTCTGCATGGTCTAATCTGTTGTTGATACTTTCTATTGCATCTTAAAGTTCCCTAATTGACTGCTTAAGTTCCTTGAGCTCTGCTATATCCTTTCTATATTCTTCATATTGTTCATCTCTAATTTGATTCTGTTTTTGGATTTCCTTTTGGTTATTTTCCACTTCATCAGCAGTTTCCTTCATTGTTTTCATCATCTGTATTCTGAATTCCCTTTCTGTGTTTTCTAACATTTCTTTATAGGTGGAATCCTCTGCAGTAGCTACCTCCAAGTCCCTTGTGGGGTGGTGGTGCTCTAGACTGGTTTTTGATGTTGCCATGATTTTTCTGCTGATTCTTTCTCAAGAGTGTTTTCTTTTATCTGTTTCCTTACCCTAATTTTCCTTTCACTTCCTCTTGCTCTTTAAGTTACTGTGCCCCTGGACTAGGGTTTTGATGAGTCCTTTTAGTACCAGACCAAAAGGATGAGAAGATTGAAGAGCAAGAAGGGAAAAAAGAAAAAAAGGAAAGGAAAAGAAAGAAAAGAAGAAAGAGAAAGGAGAGGGGGTGGGTACAAGGGAATATTGACAAAAAGAAGAGAGGCATAGAAAGAGAGAGACAGGAGCAATGTAGGTGTACAGTAGGGTACTTTGACCCAACCTTCAAAAACCCCAACCTCTGAGGGGTGCCAGGTTGAGTGGTTCCCTTGAAGTCAGCAGCTTTAGTCTGTTTGGACAAAGTACCCCACCTCCACCAAGTAGAGAGGAAAGACAAAAATGCTATAAATCAAACCAAAATAAGCAAACAGAAAACTTTATGGGATAAAATTGGGGAGAAAACCGAATAATAGGGGTAGAAACACTAGCAAAAATGAAGTTCTAATTGTTAAAGAAGGCAACAATGGAAAACTATATTTAAACTAGAAAAATGAAGAAAGAAAAGAAAGAAAGGAAAGTGAAAAATCTAAAGGGGAAATGTTAAAATTTAAAAACAAAAAACAAAATAAAACAACAACAAAACCAAAACCAAAAATAAAGCAGTATATATATCTTGCTGAATATTGTCAGGGCAACAGGTGATCTTCTGGGGTATGAGATGTTAATCACAATGCTGACAGGGCTATACGAGATGTCTCCATCTTTTTTTAGGCTTCATAATATTCCATGGTATACATATACCACAATTTAGGGACCCTCATTGTTAATAAGGAAATGGAGGTTGAGACAGCAATGGCCCCTATGGATTGGGACCCTGTAGTAAGATAAATTTCCCTGACTGCAAAGAAGACCCTTCATGGTTGGAAGACCCTTAATGTTTCCGACTCCTAGCTAGCTGGCTGGCTGCCTGATGGAAATCTGACTACTTGTGCCCCCATCTGGCAGAGAGTAGAGAGAATATTTTCACTGGCCACAAAGCCAAGCTCTCAGAACATCAAACAAGATGAAAGAATCTCATCATAGGATTTTCCTCTTATGACAAACCACACAAAAGACAGAGACAAGGAAAACAGGACTATTCCTGGGAGGCCGTGGATCAAAATCCAGTAGGTACCCAGACCAAATTCACAAGCATCACAATTCAGAAAACTAATTGTTACAAAAGTTTTTCTCCTGCCATCCAAATTTAGGAAGTACAAAACAAAGAAAATATCTTTATGTTGAGCCCTTGACTGGGCACTACATACAGAAGTCTAGAGCCCTGACTTTGGTTAGAATTCTCACCTTCTGTTCATGATCCCATTCATAGGCTCTGGAGCTGGTGGGGGCATCCCAACCTGTTAGGGTCCCATCTTTGTCCCCAGAAACTGTAGGGAAGTCACCAGGAACTGTAGGCAAAACTGTATTTCTTTCCTCTTGGGATCCTGACTAAACCTGAGAATGAGATTGACATAAGGCAGATTAACAGGAGAAATGCACACATATTGATATATATTAAATTCTACAGGACACAGGATCCTCCTAAGGAAACAAAGGCACAAAGAAATGGCAAAGCCTACATGAATTTGTGCTATGTTGAACAGAGGCAATAGTAGAAAAGTAACTAAATTGTGTGGGGAGGCTAAAGGAAGATAAGAATTATTTTAACAAGGTCTGTTTGTAGAGAATTTTCTTGGCTATGATTCCCTGTCCAAGAGTGTTCTTTTCTCCTACTATAGGGAGGACATCTTTCCCATGGGAATTTTTATCTCCTGTTTTCAGGAAGAAAAGGGAGAGATTAGAGTGCCTTTCTTGCATCTGTTGGTTTTCAAAGTGCTTTTAGCTCGAGGCAATCTTTATGTCAGAGTGGCATATTTGGGGGTGGCATGTTTTGCCACCTTTCACTAGGATTGGCGTGTGCGCGTGCGCGCACGCATGTATGTGTATACTGGGGCAGGGAAGGTGTTGAGTTTGGCAGCTCTGCCAAAACCCAGGGATCTAGGCTGATGGAGCTGCCATCACCCTGTAATGTCACCATCTTAGCATGAAACTTCAGGGACACCCCCCCAGAAAGGAAGTCAGGTGACCACACACCTGCTCTACTGTGTATTAGCCAGGAAGTAACGCATTGTCCTTATACTAATAGCCTGTTCATCCAAATTAGTCACGTGGCCCCAACTCAACTACAGTGGAGGTTGAACAGTCATCCTCACCATCTGGGAGAGGAAAAGGAACACAGCGCATTGTCTTGACTATAGCAGTCTATGGACACTTGGGACAGAACTTTTCCGTGGGGGCACTGAGTTGTCTGGGGAATGTTATGATCAGACGGTGTCACCTGTGCACCATTCTTCATGATGGTGTGGGCAAGACTTGAGCACTGGGGTCTGGGACAGAGTGTCCACTGCCTTTGACCACCTGGGAAGTGCAGAGGGGGCTGCTCCATAGCACAGCAGGTGCTGCTGCATCTCAGGATTTTCCACCAGAGACACAACAGGGAATTGCAGTCGTGCCCCTCCCCCATGTGAAGCAAAGGCCATTTCTCTGGGGCAGTGGTAAGCCTGAGAGCCTGACACCCCTCCCCTCCCAGGAGGAGCCACCTTTGACCTGAGGGATTCTTGTCAGAGCTTTGGTTTGGTGAAACTGGTAATCCTTGAGCTGACCTGGAGAGCTTATGCCTCCAAGGTCTGTGCATAGGTCCTGCTGCTGTGGGGCGCCACTGGGGCTGAGGCCTCCCCCATCCTACCGCCTAGTGTCTGCATTCCTTCTTTGGCACTCGGGGCTTCTCCCAGTAGCCTGCTGCCTGCTGCAACGTGCAGCCACTTGCCTGTGCTTCTCCAGTATCTGCATTCACCGGCTCATCCAGTTCCTACTGTGCTCAGACCACCGCCGCCCTTTCATGTCACACTTCTGTCCATCTACTAGTTCGCCGCCTCATTGCCTCACGCTGACGTTGACACAACGTGTGATTGGTCTCCATGTTTCCTACCTGCTTCCAGGCCTGGCCTAGGTCTTCACTTGCACCTGTCCTCTCAGCTTTCCTCTCTTGGCTCTGCTGGATCCCCACTTTGTCTCAGCCCCTAAAGGAGCCCTCCATCTTCATTTGAGCCCAGCACCTTCCTCACCAAAGTGCAGTCAGGCCCTCTGAGAGCAGCCTGCTTCACCAGGTAATTTATACCACAGGTCGCTCCACTGCCATGCCCCCAGCTGGCCCTCCATTGAAGCAAGTCTCTTGGATTCTCATCCTCTGTCCCTCTGGAGCCAGAAAGACTCCAGCTGTCTGAGTAAAGTTCCATCCTTCTCCCCCAGTCCCTCTGCCTCCCCTGTCTGAGGCCCTGCCTTAGCTGTGAGAATGCTGCTTTCTGGGGCAGGATTCCTCACTGATCTTCCTATCCCATCAGCAGAAATGAGCCCTCAATTGAGGAGCCAGGGGTCAACCTCAGAGGCCAACAAGACCAAACCCTCTACCCCCTTTTTCTTTGAGGAGATCAAGGTCCTTAGAGGTTAATGAGTCTGAAGTGAGAAGTCAAGGCCAGAGTGGTTCTCTCTGAGTGTATTGTGTCCTCCAAGTATCACCTGCACAGTGACCTGCTACGGGGCCCTTGGCAGCCCAGGTTGTCCCCTGCAACCCAGCTGCTTCCTGCTCTCAGAGAGCAGCAGAGGGGCTCGCCATCCCCTCTTTCCTCCCCCTTCTCGGGTGCACTCCTCAGGCCTGATGTACCTGTTCCTGAAACCTGGCACAGTGGCCACGTGTTCTTAAGGCACAGGCGGCCTGGCTGTGGTGGATGGGGCAGGCAGGGGTGGGGTAGACACCAGGGAGGAATGGGATCCTGACCCCTCCCCATCCTGCACAGAAGCTTCAGGAGTGTGTGGGGTGGGGGCACCCCTGCCCTCCAGGATAAGAGCTGCTCTCCTGTGGGGGGTGTCTGGTGCTGCCCTGGCAGTGGCTCCAAGACCAACGGAACTCCTTGGGAAGCACACAGAACTCACACCATGGGAACCATTCCCTGGAGATTCGAGTTTGAAGGGCCCCCGGCATCTGCAGGTGATTCTGACGGGTACCCAGGCTGGAACCCCGGTCCTCCCTCAGTGGTGTGGGAAGATGTCTCTTCTCTGCTCTGTTCTAATGTGCTGGCTGAGTAGCAAGGCCTCTGCTCAGGTGACAGCTCCCTTACAGCCCCACAAAACACAAGTTCCCCAAGCTGCAGATGTGGGGGACTTGCATGTCATCAGGGAGGGAAGGTGTCCTGGGAAGTGAACGCTGCCATTGCCACAGTTCCAGCTCCTGAACAGTTGGTATTTCTGTGGGGAGGGGTATGTGATCCAGAAGTGTCACTACCTTACATTTTGGGGAGAGACTGTTGCACAATTCACACCCCCACATTGTCACTCATAGGGGAACATGTTCATTTTGTTTTGTGACACCGGTTTCTATGAGCAGTAGTTATATATCAGATAAGTGCACAGCACGGCATCTGTCACCATGAGACCCTCAGTCTTCAGCTGGCCTTCTTTAGTGAAACACAGGGGTAGGGGTGGTGAGGTTTCTCTGAAGCTCACCCAGAGAGGAAAGGCCTTCCCATTCAAAGAGTCTCAGAAAAGCATCTGTCCTCTTCCTTCCTGGGAAGAGTGCCCTGCCTCCTGGGGGATGGGGGGTGCCACCATATATGAACTTCTAAGGAGTCTTCTTGCTGCAGTGAGTATACCTGGAACCTCTAGGTGTCAGGAGCCCTATGTCATCTCCCATTGTCTATGAAGCACCTGACACTGCCAGCCTCATCCTCAGCCTGCAGAGAGCACCAAGAGCACAGAAAAGGGGGAGCTGCTGGGAGGTCTGGGCTGTGCTGTCCTCATCCTCTGTATCGGTGAACCAGACTCAGGGGGCTGGGCCTGTAGAAGGACAGAGTGTAGGTGAGAAGTGGTGGGAGGAAGCAGGGTGGGCTCAGATCACTTGGCCCCTTCCAGCATGAAAGACCAGAAGCCTATGCTGTCTTTTTCCTGAGCTTCCTGTGACACCCCACCTCCTGATCCTTTGAGTGGCTCCTGTCCTCAGCACGGGTGGCCTCTCATGGTTCAGTGCCACTGGCCCTGCCTCAGCTGGCTGTGGCTATCTGAGAGAGAGGCCAAGCTGCAGAACAGGGATGAGCAGCACAGGACGATGACACCAGGCCCCAGCTGGCAGACCTCTGACCTCTCGGGCCATTTAGCATTATGAAGGCATCTTGGATGTCTCGCCACATTATTGACTCACGCTGACTTGTGGTCAGCTAGTCCATTATGGTCTTTTTGTTTCCAACCCCAGTTCAGAGACTCTGAGTCTATGAATTGGCCATTACACTTTTCCAGCCTCCTATTGTGCTGCGTGCTGTGGATTTGAACCCCCATTCCAGTCTGTTGAGATTCCTTTGAGTCCTTGTTCTGCCATCAGGCCATGCACCTTTCCTCCAGATTCTGTGTGGTCAGCTGTTCTGATAAGACTGATTTCTAGGTGCAGAGCAAAGACATGCTGTGGTCCAGAACAGGCGACACCCATTCAGAAACTTCCCTTCAACTTCAGGTCTTATTCTCAGTCCTGCATGGCATCACCCACTTCAGTCTTCTGGCTTTGATTGGGTGGGCTCCTCTGGAGACACCACCCCCTCCCAAGCCACCACTGGAGAGAAGCCTCAGTGCCTTCAACCTGTGTCTTCCCAGACTGTCTCGAGAGACAAAGGGTGGGGCTACTTTTTCCTACTGCAATATAGTCTGAGAAGTGCTGAGGGAGGCAGGGTGGGCTCAGATCCCTTGGCTCCTTGGAGCATGAAAGACCAGAAGCTTTTAGTCTGCAATAGTCTGTCTCTTTAAGATTGTTGATTGGGGTGGCACTCCTGAGTGTCCAGGTAGGACACACCTAGCAGACTCGGAGGTCAGTCAGAACTCCTAAGAGTCTGACAAATGGTACTGTTATGAGACCCCATGAGGAAGAAACATACATGGCACCCCCAGGCCAGGACCCTAAAAACCTTCTACCTGTTCCGGATTCAAATTGACTTTCTGACCTCTGGTACTGAGAGAATGTCTTGTCTTTAAATGTACCAAAAGCTACTTTCTTAAAATCTAGGGAAACATTTCTGGGGGAATATGCCATTTGCCAGGTGCGGTGCTTAGGGCTGAGGAGGGTACGCAGGTGAATGAAACTCATTCTTATTTGTGTGGAGGAGACAGCCTGGTGAACAGGTAATGTGGACGCAGATTGTCATATTAAAGGATGCTTCAAAGGGCCCCTTGCTCAGCTTGGGGGTCCTAGAGAAGGTGACAACTAAGCCAAGTCTTAAAGGATAAGCAGGAACTGGGTGAAGGCAGAGGCTGGGGGTAGCGACAGGGAGTCATGAGCAGGGACAGGACAGAGGGGAGTGAAGTGGGGAGAGCCCAGGCTCACAGGAAGTAGTCAGAGGGACCCAGAAGCCCCTGGAAAGGCAATTAAGGACTCTGCACTTTTATCATGAACCAACGCCGGAGCCATTGGTAGGTTAGAAACCAGGAGTCATGATGTCTGGTCTGCATTTTCCAAGGTCCTTTCTGGAGTAATAGTCAGAAGGTGGCACTGGAAATTAGGATGAGTGGCTGGATGCAGGAATGAAGGACACAAAGTCGGGCTAGTTCTACATTCTGGATGCATGGTGGTGGAAATTCTCCAAAAGATTCCCACAATGCTGTATCTTCTCATCCCCTCATTGAATTGTCAACCCAAATCTTTTCAGGATGATATACTTTGGGCAATCACTGCATTAAATGACTTTTTGGAACAAGAGTTCTTCTTTCATGACTGTCACCATATTTTAGATGTTATCTCCTGTTCAGAGGCCTATTCTCTTCACACCCACCACCCACTGGCAAGCTTAGGCCCTGCTCCTCTTAAGGCTCTGGTAGACTGATACTCACTGCCTCCAGACCATCAATTTCTTCCTGCTAGGATTTAGAATGTGACCAGTGATGCTGGTGGGACTAAGAGTGACTGCCTGGGAAAACAAGTAGACTCAGACTAGCAGGATAGGTCTTTCTGCCATGTTGGCTTCAGGGAGGCTGATCTGCAGAGGAGGATGGTGTGTAGCAGGGAGAGGCCTCAGAGCAGAGACAGGGTCTGAGACAGGAGCAGCAGCCACCTGACAGATTTCCTATTCTGTACTTCGAGCCTCCTAAGGCCCCTGGACATCAAAAAATGCCTGTGTCCCTGTAATAAATTCTTACTTTTCAAACTCTTCAGCTAGCCCAAGTGGGTCTTTGATTCTAGCCATCAAAAGAGTGTTGATGGCACAGCTAGCTGTGCCTTAGCCTTGATGATCTGTTATGTGGTCTTTTACCTATGGGTTGGTTTAGGACCCATACCCAGGGCACAGCATGGACAGCAGAGGTGAGAGAAGAGGGACCCATCTCAACTGCTGTTTCCTGGAGAGCTGCTGAGCATCTCCTCCACTGTGTTCCCAGTGGGGCTGTGCGAGGCAGCCAGAGGGGGCCAGGTGTTTTCTGGGGGACAGAGCCCCTCCCTTTGCTCTGGCCTGCCTTTACCTCCTCCTTCCCCACCACGTGGCTTCGGGTTTGGGGAAGATCAACCTTCTGGGGATGTATGAGCTGGGGTGAAAACGTGGCCCCAGGAGGTGTTCCTAGGGTAATCAGAAGCAGCTTACCCCAGGTTAACCAAAGAATCCCCCCACACACAAACACACACCAAACACACACACACACAAAGAATCCCCCACAGAGGGCAGAAGGGTCCCAGTGGGGGCAGCCAGAGGAGAGGAAGCACAAGAGTGCCCATATAGTTCCCTTTCTCCACTTCCAGAAGCCCCCAGCCCCCCATTTGCCCCAAAGGCATCTCTACTGGTGAGCTGCCCAACACTTACCGCCTCCAAGGAGTCTGATTATAGCAATGGCTTTGCCTTTGCCCAATGCCTAGGGCTGAGCCCTGAACCCAACTTGCTGTCCCAGGTGAGACTGGGAGTAGAAGGAGGTAGGGGGATGACTGGCCAGTCTGATGACAGATTGACCCACTACGATCCTGCCAGGGAAGGAGACCTGTGGTGGTGACTCCTGGCTTGGCCACTGACTCAGGAAATCCCCCGCTCCCACGCTTCAGTTTCTCCACCTGTCAAATGGGTAGGTTCAATATCTCCATCAACTCTCCTGCCCCAGGCTGAGGAAGAGGCTTGGCATGTTTTTGATTTCTCTTGGGGAAAATCTTACCTTCAAAGTACGGTGTGTTATTACAGGTACTTAGGAAAACAATAGCAGTGGCCAATGATTGACTTGATTACAATAACTGAGAGGAGAGAGGGGTGAGAATAGAGCCCAGGGCCTGGGCCACCAACTTTCCAAGTCCCTGAGATTTCTAGTCTATGCCACCAAGTAGCTGGGACCTAAAGTCTCCTACCACTAGTGCCCCACATCTGAAAATACAAAAATGCCTAAATGACTGTTGGGAATGGCACCCCCCATGGATTATCTCAAGCTGGTGCAGGCTGTGTCCATCCTGATGGTGATACAGCTGGTTAGTGATTTCAGTGGGGGTCACTCTCTCTCACAGTTGGCAGAGGGAGGATGGAGGGCAGGGAGGCTCTGGAGAGTCCAACCCTATCTAATGGCAGCCTCCAGGGACCAGGAGCCCCCAGCACAGGTGCCAGGCTCAGGTGAGTCAGGTGGAAGGGCCATGGGTTGGAGAGAGGTGGGCACAGCCATAGGCAGAATGGTCAGGGGCCTCCCTCCACACACAGGGGTTAAGTTGGCCCTGGACCGTCACTGAGGGCCACAGCCTGGTCCCACTGGACCTGTCTTCCGGGGCACCCCCACTCCACTCCTCTCTGCAACCCTGATCCTCATCTCTGAATCACCCTTTGATGAGGCACCATCTCTTGTCTACACCCCGTTATTAACAGGACTATGGCTTTTCTCACTATGTTTTCTTGCTCGCCACTCCGAGAAGACTGCAAGGGCAGCAGTGGAAGGCAAGAACTCCACTGCCAGCCCAGCCCTGACTCAAACTTAGTACCCTTCTTTACTGTTAACCCTGCCAGGAGCAGCTAGACATCCCTGGGCCTCTCAGAGACCATAGAACAGTCCCAAGCTACTACTCTGGGCTGAGTTTGGGGTCCAGGAGCCACGCAGCCAACAACTCCCTCCAGGGCTCCCAAGGTAGGGGCCATGGACCCTCACAAATTTCTATTACTTCTTTATACACAAGGAACACATGGTTAATGTATGGAGATTAGGTAGCGCAGATGAACAAAAGGGAATTAAAAATTGCCCAGGATCCTCTTAGAGATGATCATTGCTTTACACCTTCACTCCATGCAGTGTTCTGTTACCTGCTATTTGCACTTATTAATGCAATGCATTGTGAATACCTTTCAGGTGAAAAGAGACATTTCCACGTGATTTTCCTTGATGACTACCCAGTGTGTCATGGGGAATGCTCATTTCACCAGCTTTTTAGGGGTGGCTTCCAGACAGGATGTCCTCCATCTCTCCAGCAGTAGTTCCCCACCACCTGCTCAGCCATCAGCAACTTTCTGGACACACCCCTGATCAATCCTCTCCACTGAGGCTGGATGGGGTATGGCTAAGCCAAAGGGCACACCTCCGCTGGGATTTGCTCTCCCAAAGGACTGTGCCTGTCAGACTATGCCTCTGTTCAGGTTGGCCTGGCAGTGGGTATTGGGTGTGACCAATAGTATTTGAAATTGGGCCACCCCGGATAATGCAGAGCCACTGAGGTGCCCCATAGACCCAACTCAGAGATAGCCCTTGCCTGGGAGGACCTGGGGAAGGGAGAGGAAGCCCAGGCTTCAATCCAGGCCTCCAGTGGCGGGCCAGCCTGGCCCTGCCCCCTACCCCAGGCCTCCGCCCCTATCCTTCCTACCCTCCGGGCAGCAGCCCAGGCAGCTCTGGAGCCCAAACCTGTCAGGCTGGTTTTGAGAGCTGTGGAGTGGAGCCGCAGGGACAAGGCTGCCAAAGGATGGACGGCTTGCCTGGCGCTCACCTGGCTCCCTCCTGAGGTCCTGCTGCCCACCCTCCAGCCCCCATGAAGCACATACCTGGCCTCCTGGTGCCCCTGCTGGGCCTGGGCCTGGGCCTGGCCTTGACTCTGCCCAGGGCAGCAGCTGCAGACTGTGGGCTGGTCGGCCAGGCTAAGCGTCTGGTGTTCCCCGAAGTGGCCAGAACCCGGTGGCTGGCCCCTCGCGTCCGTGCACCGGGGCCCCTGGACTCCCTGTATGGCACCGTGCGCAGCTTCCTCTCTGTCGTGCAACCCAATCCCTTCCCTTCAGGTGAGTGTGCTCCTACAGATGAGCCCCAGCACATGCCGGGGCCCTGGTTAGCCCCTGTCCCCCTTCCTCCGTGGGTGTGCCCACCCTCTGAACAGGCACTTGTGGGTCAGGACCCCAGCATTCCCCACCACTGGCTTCCTTTGCAGTAGTGCTAGGACACAAGGGGCAGCATCTGGAGAGGGCTCCAGAACCTTCTCATGTGACCTTGGGCAGTCCCCTTTCCCTCTCTGAGCCTCAGCTACTGTGTCTGTAAAGGAGAGGAGACTGCGTTAGATGTACATTATATTAGACCTGGCTCAGACATTCTGAGTGGTGCTAGGGTTTGGGGGGCCAGGAGGGACTAAAGGACCCCTGCCAGCCCTGTCCCCTGCCACTAGAGGGGAAGGACTGCTAAGCTAGTCCCCTTTTCTGCCTCGGCCCAGTCTGCAGAAGGTCCTGCTGCAGGATCCGGGAGGAAAGTCTGCGGCTCCCCCTGGCTGCTCCCTCTTGCAGCAATGCTGAGGCCTGGGCAGGATGGCACAAGACCATGGTGACACTGCCTTCTCCAAGGGTGTCATGTTGGTGGAAGTGGCCCTATCCCAGAGTCCACCTTGGCCTGGCAGTGGGGTAGGGGGTAGACACAGGAGCAGGGTAGTGGGGTGGTGTCTGTCCCCAACCCCCGACTTGGCTCTTTCTGGTAGAGTTGGTGAGGGCCCTGCTGAATGAGCCGGCCTCTGTGAAGGTGGATGAGGTAAGAACGGAGGGAGGTGCTGGGCGGGGGAGAAAATCTTCCACTCAGAATCCACCAGGGTGGGGGCTCGGGTACCCTTTCCCTGCTGTGGGCACTGGAGTCAGCAGACCTGGGTGCAAACCACGGCTCTGCCCTTTCCCCACAGTGGAGTTTGCTGTGAGCTCAAACTCCCTGAACTTTAGTTTCTCACTTTGTAAGATGGTAATGGACAGTGAGAATGCTGTGCACCCCGTGAGTAGGCTCCATAAGATGTAGGCCCATAACCTTTGTACTCCCTGCCTCCTGGTTTCCCTCTGGACCCAGGTGGGAACTGAGGCCAGGGTGGAGGGATGGCCCCTCATGCCTGGTTGCCCTGCCCAGGTGGTGCGGTACGAGGCGGGCTATGTGGTGTGTGCTGTGATCGCTGGCTTTTACCTCCTGGTGGTGCCCATCGCTGGGCTCTGTTTCTGTTGTTGTCGCTGCCACCGGCGCTGTGGAGGCCACCTGAAGATGGAGCACAAGACGATGGCCTGTGAGCGCAACACCCTCATGGCCTTCTTGTTGCTGATCACCCTGGTGCTGCTGTGAGAGGCCGCCCTGGGCAGGTGGGAGGGCTGGGCCATGGCCCAAGACTCCGATGGGCACCCGACAAGCCCATTCCTCCTTCCCTCCACCCCTGCAGGACTGGCGTCGTCTGTGCCTTTGTCACCAACCAGCACATACACAAGCAGACCGGCCCCAGTGTCGAGGCCGTGCCTGAGACCCTGCTGAGCCTCCAGGGCCTGGTCTCTGATGTCCCTCAGGTGAGAACCAAGTATTCCCCTCGTGCCCATATGCCCCCATGAGCACCAGGCAGGACAGAGCAGAGCGGATCCTCTGTGGCCTGCAAAGCAGAAACACTGTTCCTCCTCTTCACACCTGGCTGTCCCTGAGGGAGAGTTGCTATACTTCATAAATGTACCTATGGTTGGGTGGCGCCTGTGGCTCAAAGGAGTAGGACGCTGGCCCCATATGCCAGAGGTGGTGGGTTCAAACCCAGCCCTGGCCAAAAAAAAAAAAAAATGTACCGATATACATTTTTCCTCAGGGTGGATGCCCAGCTCTGGGGCCAGGGAAGGGGCAGGAGTCGGGTCTGTGGGGTGACAGGGAAGGGCAGCCTCACAGCCCTGTGTTTGCCTAGGAGCTGCAAGCGGTGGCACAACAGTTCTCCCTGCCCCAAAAGCAAGTCTTACAGGAGCTGGATGGTGAGGGTCACAGCTGCTGGCAGGGCCCCTGCTCAGACTGGCTGGTGGGGGAGACTGTCACTACCCCACCCAGACGCCAGCCGGGACCACCCTGGCCAGGGTGGAGGGGTGGGTGTGGGGCTGGATGGAAAACCCAGTGGCCACTCTGCAGAGCCCACTGCCCGGTGGGGAAGGCTGGATGGAAGGGTGGAGAGGCCCTCCACTCTGGGGGGCCAGCTCTATAGACTGCTGTGTGCTCTGCAGGCTTTGGCACGTACATTGGGAACACGATCCACACCCAGCTTGGGAGCACTGTGTACCCATTGCTGGCCTCATTGCACAGCCTGGGCCAGGGTGAGTTGGACCTATGGGCTGTGTGGGTGTGAGCCAGCAGGATCCTCCTGGGGCACGTCCACCTTCACCCAGCTCTGGATTTCTGGTGCCACCTCAGGTCCACCCATGGTTTCCCCTTCCCATTACCCTGAGGTCCTCTGTCCTCCTGTATCCCTGCCTAGGTCCTGGCTTAATGTGCCTCAATGGTTTAATGTGGCAGGGGCAATTTCCATTGTAACTACAGAAGTCAAGGACAGCAAGGTCTTTTGGTTGGGAGGAGAGAGCATCCTCTGCCTCCCTCAATGCCTCTGAGGGTGTGGGTGACCGCTCAGGCTGGATGTGGGCCTCTCAGCCCTACAGGTCTCTGTGGACAACCTCAAGGCTCTGAATGCCTTCACTGTGGAGCTGCGGGCAGCACAGCGGGACCTGGAGCCAGCAGTCCAGGAGCACCGGGAACGCCTCCGCTCCCTGCTGCAGAAGCCGGAGTGCCAGGGGGACTGTGAGAGGGTCCAAATTCGGGCCCAAGCCCTGGAGCTGGGTGCTGATTTCAGCAAGGTGCAGGCTCAGGACAGAGGTCTCTTAGAGCTAAGCAGGGCACCTCTGCCAGCTGCCCTGGGCATCTGATGATCCAGGGGCTTCTAGAAGAGGCAGATTCCTGATCCCCTTCTAGGGCGGCCTCTCCCTTTTTCCATGCACCCATGACTAGTGACGGTCATCCGGGTGTGGGCTATGAGCTCTCCTTGGGCCACACACTGTACTGTAGCTGCACCTATATTAGCCCTTTGAGTTTTTGCTGCTCCTGTCAGGGTGGTAGAGACTATGGTGGTCAAGATTTTATACTTGAGGACAGGAAGGGTTCAGAGGCTTCTGACTCTGTCCTCCTCCCTCAGCCCTCTCCGTGCACTTGGTCATAATCTCCCCATTTCAGGTACCCTCAGTGGACAGTGTCCTGCATCGGCTGAAGGGTGTCCCAGAGGCCAACTTCTCTAGCATGGTTGAGGAGGTGAGTGCCCACCTGGGCCACCTGACTTCTCCCTCACCTAGAGATTCACAAATAAGGGCCTCATTTCCCCTTTGGGGGGCAGGAATCCAGTTAAACCTGACACTTGGGGCCTCATATCCCACGTGGCACCCTGGGCTGGAGGCGTGCACACGGTCTGGTCTCAGAAGGGAAAGCTAGGGCCCTCAGGGTGGTGGGGGCTGGGTGGCATGCAAGTGAGTGCTCAGGCCCGCAGATCCTGGGAGGACAGGCAGGTGGAGAAGGCCGTGGGGGAGGGTGCAGTATGAGTCAGCACCTGGGACCTGGGACCTACAACTGGGGAAACGGTGAATCAGCCATGCTGGGTGGCTGGAGTGGAAGCTTCTGGGAGAAAGGAAGTGGAAGTTGGAGCTAGAAGGGTAGATAGGAGCTGGGCTTTCAGTAGATAGATCTGGCAATTGTGTGCAGGAGGCTGAGGGTTGACTACTGTGGTCTAGGAAGAGGGGTGGGGTTAGGAAGGAGAGGTCTGCAAGGAGAATGTTTTGGGGAATTGAATCAGGCTGGGTTGAGGGAGAGGAGAGGAAGACAGTGACCAAGAGAGCAAAGGGAAGCCTGTTTCCTGAGCTGGGAGCACTGTGGGGAGATGCCCTCCCTCTGGGCCTCCTGTTTTCAGTGTCCTCCAAGAGGATACACTGGGCGGAGTGGAGAGGCACAGCCCCACTTGGTTCCCACAGGAGAACAGCACCTTCAATGCCCTTCCAGCCCTGGCTACCCTGCAGACAGCCCACATGATCACAGGTGAGGCCCCAGGCTGCCTAGCATGCCACTCCTACTGAGGCGGCTTTTTGAGAGAGGATTGGGGTAGAGGAGTAGGGAAAGCCATCCTGCTTGGCTGGGCTCCAGCAGAGCGTAGACCCTCTGTGTGTCCCAGAAGTTCTTCCTGTCCACCCATGCAGTCCCTGGGCCCCTGAGTGCCCTCCTCATCCCACAAGCTCCTATTGCTTTGGACAGAGGTGAAGAAGTTAGTGGCTCAGCAGCCTAAAGGGCTGAGGACACTGGCTGAAGCCTTCCCCGGCTCAGAGGCAACTTTGCGGTGGAGCCAGACACTGGAGGAGCTGGAACAGAGCAGCCGCCCCTACCTGCGGGAGGTGCAGAGATATGAGACATACAGGTGCCTGAGGTCCCGTGGGTTGGGGGCGAGATAAGCAGCCCAGCCTCTCCTCCGCCCTGACCTCATTTCTAGTCCCATCAACCCCTGGCCGTGCTAAGCCTCTACCTCCTTTAAGCTAAGATCCCTGACTCCTTGGGTGTCCATGTCCCAGTCTGGCTGTTTGTCCTTGAGACCTGAACCTGGGGACTCCATAGGAGCAATGGGGCCTCAGGAAGCGTTCACACACTTGCACTTCTAAAATCCCAGCCTTGGGGTTTAGAGGCCCTCTAGCCAATAGGTCCATCCAGCGCCCGCTGCCTCCCTCCTCAGTGACACCCACACCTTCTTTGTGGCAGGTGGATTGTGGGCTGCGTGCTGTGCTCCATAGTTCTGCTTGTGGTGGTCTGTAACCTGCTGGGTCTCAACCTGGGCATCTGGGGGCTATCTGCCAGGGAGGACCCCAGCCACTCAGAAGCCAAGGGCGAGGCTGGAGCTCGCTTCCTCATGGCGTAAGAAAGGGTCAGGGAGAGGGGAGGGATCTCTTCCCACTGGGCTGGCCAGATTCCTGCCACACCCAGGGACAGCTCCTGGTGTGGTTAGAGGAGCCAAGTTGTAGGAGTCTGGAGACTGAGCTTTAATGCCAGCTCTGGCACTGTCCCACTGGGTGACCCCAGGAAAATTGCTGACCCATCTGGGCCTCAGTGTCCTCATCTGTATAAAGGGGTTGGACAGAGCAGAAACGGTAAATAAGAAGCACTTCCCGCTCTCACACTCTTTCCCACTGAGTCCAGACACAGCTTCAGGATCCTTCTTAATCCAGCTTCCAGGCAGCCACCACCAACACTAGGAGGCAGCACCAGAGGCAGAATCTGCTTCCCATCTTAGGTTAGACAGTCTTTAAGACCAGGGCTGCCATATACAGGTGTACAGGCTGTTCACTACACGAGGGTACCTGGCCAGAGGGGTGAGAAGGAGCTGAAATCTACCCTGTATTTCACTCTCCAAGCCTCACAGCCTGCCATAGGGCTGCCCACTCACAAAGAAGGCCTGCATGTCAGTGGTCTAAGGATCTTTACTACTTAGGCCTGGAGAGGAGTTGCCCCTGCCAGTGGGTCATGCCTGCCTATGCCAGGTGACCCTTTTGAGGGCTGGGTTCTAGAGCAGGTCACCTCCATGGGCTCTAGGCCCAGAAGTGAGCAGTCCTGGCTCATCAAACAAAGTAACTGTCCTTTCCTTTAGTCTGCCAGCTGGGGGTGGGGGGCGAGGATGAAGGAACAGACTTCAATCTCCCTCCTGCCACTAAAGGCTCAGCCTGGGGCCACCTGGCCAACCACATGGCCTGGGATGTGGGTGGGGCAGAGACTGTGGTCCAGGGTAGCCGGTCTGCACCCTCCCTCAGCCCATCTCTCTCTTCCCCAGAGGCGTGGGCTTCAGCTTCCTCTTTGCTGCCCCACTCATCCTCCTCGTCTTTGCCACCTTTCTGGTGGGCGGCAACATGCAGACGCTGGTGTGCCAGAGCTGGGAGAGCGGAGAACTCTATGAGGTGAGCCTGGCCCCACTACAGGGAGGGGTGGGAAGAGCAAGAGGGTCAGGGGGACATGTGATCCAGGAGGAATAAGGAGAGAAAACCACCAATGGATGGGATTGGGGGAGAGAAAGAATTCATGAGCCCCTGGAATGCTGTCCAGGCCCCAGGGCGGGATTCCTCCAGACCTGAGCCCCTCTCCTCTTCTAACACTGAACCTGGGAACAGGGAGCTCTAATGCCCAGCAAGTGAGCAGAGATGCTGGCCTAGGCTCTCTGCTGGCCACCTCTCCTGCAGATCCACAGGAAGAATGCTTGTAGGCAGTTAGGACCCAGGGGAAATCGGAGTTAGAGCTGGGTTTGGGCTGGAGTCATGGAGTGTTTCCCATCTCTGGTCTCTGCTATGCCAGGGTGGCCCGGAGCTGTGGGATCTGAGAGGGGAGCCTTGTCCTACCCTCCTGTGCCCCATTTCTCCCTTACTCCATCCCCAGTTTGCAGATGCCCCAGGGAACTTGCCCCCATCAATGAATCTGTCCTACCTTCTTGGTCTGAAGAAAAACATCAGCATCCAGCTGGCCTACAAGTGAGTGGGTATTTGGGACTAGAAATGAGGAGGGTAGAGATGATGTCCCTCCTGTTAGGGTGACTCCAGTCCCCACCTGCCATCCTTCGTTGCCCATCTTCAGTGTCTATCGTTCCTCCCCAGGCAGTGCAAGGAAGGGGCTGCACTCTGGAGAGTCCTGCAGCTCAATGACTCCTATGACCTGGAGAAGCACCTGGATATCAGCCACGTAAGAAAATGTTCCAGAATGCTGTGAGGAGCCCTCCTGCACACTCCTCTCCTCTGGTCTTGGCTCTGCAGAGGCACTATCTCTTTGAACCTGAGAAATTCGCGTGAGCAGTTGAAGTGCCTGAGGGTAGAGGCCCAGCTCCCAGCCCAGGGGAAGGCTGTGGCCAGCTCTGAGCACAGATGAGGTGATAGCAGGAGCCGATAGCAGCAGTGAGCAAATGGGCTTGGGAGTGTGTGTGTACTGAGGACAGGCATTGGTTGGGATGCTCCAGTGGGAAGGGGGAAGCAGGGCAGGTGGTAGTAGTGGAAGGTTGTGGTGAGGCCAGGTAACCCTGGTGAAGGCCCACTGTAGACCTCTGCCCAGCAATAGGTGGGAGCGGCAGGATCCATCCCTAGCACAACTTTAAGCCTTTTTCTGTAACCACTGGGTTTTCCTGGAACTTGGGGTATAGAACAGGAGACACTTGCTGATGCTGGCAAGAGATAGTTCTAGAACACAGGAAAGGAAGAGCTACTTTACAACAGGGATGTACTTTGAGAATGTGGTTCTCTTAAAGGTGTACAGAGGTTGTAAAACATGCCTTCCTTTCCTCTGTCCACACCAAAGTGAGGTAGGAGAAGGCCTGACTTCCAGGGCCACTGGGGAGCCACTGCTAAGCACATCCTGGTGGAACCCACATCTCCACGTCCTCTAGTGCACCCAGAGCATGCCTGCTCTTGACTCTGCATAGTCCCCCAAGGCCTGTCCAAGTCCTCTCAGATCCACCACCCAGTCTCAGCCCACCAGGTAGCACTGCCAAGCAGGCCAGTCCCAACTCCATGCCTTAACCTGCATAACCTGGGACATTTGGCTTAAAGCCGCAACTTACCCCTCCTTTATCCATCTTTAACAAGTCGGAGCCAGTGACATCACACTGCTAGGTTAGAGACACCACCCCATGGATGAACCCGGGCCTGAGAGTGCTGCAATAGGGCCCGGGGCAAAGTAGGCCCATGTCCTACTGGCTGGACGTCCCAGCTGCCAGGTGGAGGGGTCTCTGCCCTGGCTCTGGAAGGGATTCAGATGGTGATTCAGTGCTCAAAGGTCATCTGGCAACAGATCAAATGTGACCTTAAGGATCTTTGTCCTCTTTCCTAGGAATTCTTTGGAATATGTTTTTTAAAAAAAAGGAACAAAACCCCCAAAGACTCCTCATTCTCAAAGGAGAGAGTTAAGAGCTGATTGTGCAGAGATAAATAAGACAAGGTGTGTTTTCCAGGGTACCAGGAGGGCACTGCCACCTTCATACACCTCTGTTTGTCTATGGCCAGTGCCTGAAATGCTGCCCTAAGACCCCACCCCTGAGAGGGGTAGGTCTTTGTCCCTCTGGGGAAGGCTGCCTGGTAGGAAAAGAAGAGAGGAGCAGAGCTGGGATGTGGTCATTACTCACAGTATAATCTCCTCTCTGACCTCAGTTTCTCAGCTGTGAAACACTGAGGCTGAATTTTGTGGCCTCCAAATCTCCTCCGGTGATGGTAGGAAAATGCCAACAGTCTTCTCTCGCTTCTATTCATTCATCAACACGGCAAATGTATACCTTGCCTAACACATGTGGGCCTCTGCACTACATGCCAGGGGGTTGGGGCAAAATAGGCAGGCAAGGTCTGCTCTGGTGGAGCTGATGGCCGTGAACAAGTACCCAAATAGATAAGGCAATTCCAGAGCAGCAGGTGCTGTGAAGGCCTTGAAGCAGGAGATGCCATAAAGAGGGGCTGGAAAAGCCATTTTGTGTCAGGTAGCCTGGGAAGGTTTTGTGTAGCGGCCTGGTAGCCAGACAGGTGCTGGAGGAAGTCTGGATCTTGGGTTAGAGGAACAGGGTCCTCTAACCCCCCTGAAGTTTGGGTTAGAGGGACAGAGTCCAACTGGGAGCTTGTTTGGGGTTGGGAGGTGTGTCCAGGGTAGGGGCCTAGATATCTGGGAGGACGGCCGTGCCGGCCAAGTGACTCTACCTGTCAGGTGTGGAGACCAGATGTCAGGTTCATGTCCCCTGGTCCTTGATTCCCAGTACCGAAGAATAATGGTTGCTGGTACCAGGTTGACAGATCAAAATGAGCAAGACAAACAGATCAAGCAGACAGAGCACCAAGATTTACTATTGTGCAGTACATTCCAGAGGGAGCTGGTCTTTCTCAGTGAATAGAGAAGACCCTGAGTTTAAAGGCAGAGTATAGACAGTAAGTACACTCTCAAAGTCAGTAGAAAGTGGACTGCTCCAGACAGACCCCAGGGTTAGGGTCTGTCCTTTCATGCTAATCCCTAATGATATGCTAAACTGGGGTGGAATATTCATGAATTTCCTGGGAAAGGGGCGGAAAGTTCCCAGAATGGCAAGTCTTCCCCCTTTTTAACCTTGTAAGGCAATTTCCAGGGGTTGCCATGGCATTTGTAAACTGTCATGACGTAGGTGGATGTGATTTTTACTATGTTAATGAGGGTAGGTCACTTGAGGACACTGTCACCTTGCTTATACATAATGCTCCAAAGACCTCCTTTTGCAGCCTTGATTACATCTCCACTTTATGATTTCTCTGCCTCTTTCTGGTTGGTCAGTCCTTGGGGATCCCCCTCACAGACTAAACGTCTGTTCAGTGCTTGGATATCCCCTGGACAAGGTATCCGTTCTTTCTTGGAAGCCTCCTCTTGATAATTTGTTCCTTCTAGTAGACAAAGCATCCCCTAGTGCCATCTGCTTCTCTTCCTCCCTTCTTGTCCCTACTAACACTCCCTAGGGGAGCATGTCTGGGTCTTGGCTCAGCACTGGGCCTGACCCCCACCCTGCCCTCTCAGTACGCCCACAAGCTGCAGCAGGAGATACAGAACCATAAAGTGAACATGGAGAACCTGGACCTGCTGAGCCCAGCCATCCACCGGGACCTGGAGGCCCTGCACAACAGCGGGCTTGAGAGCATCCGCTATTCTGATTTTCTGGTCCAGGTCAGCAGCAGGCACCTCAGATACGCCCCCCAGATGGTGACAAACAGAAGGCCCACAGAGGGGCTGGGCAGGTCTCTCGCCTTGTCTGGGTTCTCAACCTTCCCTCAACTCCTCCACATGTGTCCTGGGGCCCCTTCTTGTGGGCTCATGGACTGTTCCTGGTGGCTTTCATCCTGAAGCCACCACCCAAGCCATGCAGAACGAGCACACTTTCCCTCAAGCCAAGGGTGTGTGTCACTGAACCCACTGTTGGGAATGCTGGCGGAGAATAGCTTCTTACTTGAGTTATACCAGAGTGCCTTGTTTGGTGGCATTGTTTCTATCTCATTGGAAAAAATGCCTGAAATATTTCACAGCCCCAGGTCAAACCTGCTGTGACTTGGTGTGTCACAACAGACTTCATTGGTATGGTTTACATTTGGCAAGAATGAGAATCTGAAGGCTGCAGGCAGCAGGTGCTGGGGGAGTAGGGTCAGCCCTCTTGGCCTTTCCTATCTGCCCTCAGGTCCAGAAGCCAGTGGTGAAGACCAACATGGAGGAGCTGGCTCAGGACCTGGAAGGACTGGCCCAAGTGAGAAGGGAGCAGGGCCCCCTGGGCAGGAGGAGTCAGAGGGAGGCAGGAGGGGGTGGGAGCACTTGTACTGGGGAGAAGGGGAGGGCTTGAGAGTCCCCACCAGTGAGATCTGAGCCCGAGGGTATTAGGTCTGACTCAAGCTTTGCTACCAATTGGTTGTGTAGCCTTGGGAAAGTATTCAGCATTTCTGGGCCTCAATTTCTTTATCTGCAAAGTGGACTGTCCTCTGACATCAGATGAAGTAACTGGTCTGACCTCCTGCAGTTGGGCAAGTGTTTCTAAGTGCAGGCTGCTTGTAGAATTTGCCTGGACAAGTGTTGTGAAGACGTGATCAATCATATATCATGACAATTGCCCTCCAGGGGGAAAAGCCTCATTTTGTATTAATAAATATTTAGATGTTTAAGAAATTCTCTTTGAGGCTCGGCGCCTGTGGCTCAATGGGCTAAAGCACCAGCCACATACACCTGAGCTGGCAGGTTCGAATCCAGCCCGGGCCCGCCAAACAACAATGACGGCTGCAACCAAAAAATGGCCGGGGATTGTGGTGGGCGCCTGTAGTCCCAGCTACTAGGGAGGTGGAGGCAAGAGACTCGCTTGAGCCCAGGAATTGGAGGTTGCTGTGAGCTGTGATGCCACGGCGCTCTATCCAGGGTGACAGCTTAAGGCTCTGTCTCAAAAAAAAAAAAAAACATTCTCTTTGAGACATCTCAGATCCACAACCCCACATGTGGGTAAACCATGGAATATTCCTCTGCTTCCGCAGGTGCCCCTGCAGCTCAGACAGGTTATATGGCTGATTTAGGGGCACCCAACCAGCTAGGGCAGACCTAGAACTTGGGCTTAGGTCCTCAAACCCAGGGCAGGCCCTGGAGCTTAAGGGGCCTTGGTTTTCTGCCTCTGAGCCCAGCTTACCACCTCCTCTCACTATGCCAGGTTGAAAGGCTGGGTGAAGAGTATACTGACAAAGCTTGTGCTGTCCCAGGCAGGGACCATTCTGATATCTGTTCTCCCTCAGAGCAACCCTGGGCTGAAGCAGCAGCTGCAAGAGGAGGCCTTAAAGCTCAGAAGCCTCTACCAAAAGAAGGTCGTCCCCCAGCAGAGCCTGGTGGTATATTTGGCCTGAGGCCTGGGAGAGGGGAGGATTGCGGAGAGGTCCGTGAAAGAAGAGGAAGGCACTGGGAACCATTCTTCATCCCACCCCTTCCCCCAGCCAGCCCTGATCTCTTTTCCGTAGGCAAAGCTCAAACCCAACGTCCTGGCCTTGGAGTCCTCTGCCCCAACTCTCCAGGTAGCTGCTGGGGTGGGAGGGGAACAGGTGGGATGCAGAAGGAGGGAGGGAGGACGTGCCTGGAATCTCTCAAGCTCTTCCTGGACCCAGTGGATGTTGAGAGTGGGGATGAGTGGGCAGAATCTTGAGGACCACCTCCTTTGGCTTACTCCTCTCCCCCACTGAGGTGAGTGTGTTGCATGTTCTACGATGAATTAATGAATGGACGAGTGAATGAGGGTCACTCCCTGCTCCCAGCTAAGCAGGGCCTTGAGTTGAGGCTCTCCTCCCCTCCAGCTTCAAACCACAGAAATCCTAGCCAATGTCACTTACCTAAAAGGAGAGCTGCCCGCCTGGACCACTCGGATCCTGAGGAATGTGAGTAAGGGACACGTGCAGAGGGCTTCCACCCCGGGCTTCCCCTCAGCCCCATCCTCTCACTGTGGATCCCCAGAAACTTGGTCTGTCTTCATGTTGCCAAGAATGGTGAGGGGTAGGGGTCTGCTGTTTCCTGGGACCCCAGCCAGCCCAGGCCTCTCCTTCCCTGCAGGCGAGTGAGTGTTTCCTGACCCGGGAGATGGGCTACTTCTCCCAGTATGTGGCCTGGTTGAGAGAGGAGGTGAGTGGGGCCTCGGCAATGACTGATCACCCGCCCCCAGTGGACCAGCTGTTGTCCCTGCCCTGAGTCCCTTTGGGGTACCCCAGGCCTTAAGATTGAACCCAAACCTGGTGTCTGCACCCTGATTTCTCGCCTGCCCCCCTCTGACTCAGGGGAACTAGAGGACTTCAGCAGCTCTTGCCTCAGAGCCCAGGCGTCTATACCTGGACTGTCCATACCCTTTCTGAGGTCTGAGTATGGGTGAGATTGGTGTAGCTCTCTAGATAGATGTGCTGTCACGTGCCTACCTGGGGCCAGCCCTCGCCCAGCTTGTCCAAAGTCAGTTGGCAAAGCCCGTGGACACTTGCTGACCATAGCCAGTGCCAGCTGTCTGGACCCCACACTAGGTTGGCAGGAGGTATGGCTTCAGCCTGAGTGAGAGTGCGTGTGTGCACACGCATGCATATGCAATAAACGTGATGACATGCACACATGTGCTGTCGCCTCCCTGTGTGACTTAAAACAGAACTGGGCACACAGCAGGTCCTTAGTCCAGGCTGGCAAATAGATGAAAATGGCAGGCACTGAGCAAGGAGCTTACATGAGTGTCCCAACTCTCTGTGACCTGCATCTGTGTGTATATGTATGTACCTGCCTCTCTGTGTCTGTGCACAAGTGTGTGATGGCCCCAGCTGGGCCCCTGTCAACCTCTCTCTCTGAATATGGGGCATACACTTGTGGGTCTGGGTGCCTCCACATCCACCAGCTCATGTTGGTACCACAGGTCACTCAGCACATCGCCACCTGTCAGCCCCTGTCTGCAGCCTTGAACAATGGCCGTGTGATCCTGTGTGACATGTTGGCTGACCCCTGGGTGAGTATCGCTTGGCTCATCAGGGCTCACGGGTGTTGGGGCCCATGGGAGGGCCCTGCTCACACAATATGAAGCACAGGCTCTGCCCAAGGCCTGCAACCAGCCCCTCCTCTCAGCTGTGGGGCCACTGACTTCTCGCCCACATTCCAGAATGCCTTCTGGTTCTGCCTGGCATGGTGCACCTTCTTCCTGATCCCCAGCATCATCTTTGCTGTCAAGACCGCCAAATACTTTCGTCCCATCCGGAAACGCCTCAGGTAAGGCGCTGCCAGAACTGCAGAGGGCATCAGAGGCCCAGAAAAGCATCCTCCCAGCTGCTGGGCCTTGGCTCCCTACCACACCCCCTCCTGTGTCCTCCCAGGCAGAGGAGGCTCACGGCCTAGCCCTGGGGAGCCACAAACTCTGAGGAGCTCCAAGGCCAGGAAGTTCTCCCATGTGTCTGCCCCATATCCTTCTTGCTGCAATATATCCACCCAGGCTCAGCTTCTTGGGACTCTTCCCATCCCCTGGAAGGTTCCTGAGGAGGGAACATCAAGTCTCTGGGTGTGTCCCTGTGTTGGGGCTGAGGGTATGTTGGGGGGACTCACTCTCCTTCTGCAACGCTACAGCTCCACCAACTCTGAGGAGACACAGCTCTTCCACATCCCCCGGGTCACCTCCCTGAAGCTGTAGGACCCAGTGGGTGAGTTTCCCCAACCCATATTCTTCGGTGCTGAGGGTTAAAGTGGTGAGGAAGGGAGGGCTGGGATCTGGGGTCTCCAGGGCCTAGGAGGTCACAAAGGTTTGGAGACGTGGTGGGATGTGGGTATTGAGTGTGGACTGTCCAATAGCATGACTGACAAGGCCCTGCTCTCCCTCACCATCACCTGTTTCCTTCTTAATCCATAACAGGGCGAGGTGATCCCTGGGGCTGCCTGTCCTTCCTCTGACTCAGGGGGACTAGAGAACTCCTGCAGCTCTTGCCTCAGAGCCCGGGCATCCATACCCGGACCGTCCCCAACTCCAGCTTACCTGGCCCCATCTTGCCTGGTCCCTTCCTGCACCCTTTCTGTTCGTGACCTTCCTTCCTTCATTCTCAAAACCACACTTGATTTCTGATGAGCTCTGGAGCCAACAGGTTCTTCCAGGTGTCTATTTCTTACTCTTCGTGCTACAAAATGTCATCATCAGGAAAAGCCTGTCCTTTACCTGTTGGAACCCCATCCCTGTCCCCTTAGGCTGAACAGAGGCCTATCCAACCCCCTTACCCTCATCATCCCCTCCCTGCCCCTATTGCTCATCTGCACCCCCCTTCCTCAGCTTCCCTCCTGTGCCCTCCCTAGCCCTTGCTTCCTACATCCAGGGAAGCTCTTTGCCTCTCTGCTCCCCCCTTTACCTCATCCCCTCTGCTATGTTGCTGGTACCAGGGACCCCTTCTGCCTAACCAAGCTAATCAGGGGCCACCATGGTAAAGCCACCAAGCAAGCAGGGGCCACCATGGTCATGTCTGGATTGGCTGCAGGCTCTGCCTCAAGGTTTCTAATCCCTCCACCATCCTAAGACCTTGGACCCTCTGCAGGCCCCAGTCTGGATTTACCAGCCACTATTGGGGTGAAGGAGGTTTGTCTAAAAGCCAAGCCTTCTTGCCTGTGCTCCAGATTAGAAATGTTAATGCTGGCACTTAGCTCCTCTCTGATCACTGGCCCCAAGGAAGGAACCTAGGACCTGGGCCAAAATGGGGACTTCCTCTAGTCTCCCCAGAAGATAGCATCTTCCTGGTCCATACCCAGCTTTTCCAGGAGAGATCTGGTGGCCCAACAGGATTTTGCACAATCCCTTCTATCCTGTGCCAAATAACCTGGGGTCACCTCTAGCCAATCCCTGTGTCATCCCTGCATGCTGGACCCTGAGTTCTATGAATGAGGAAGAGGGAGAGGAGAGAGACCTCAGATCCATTAATATCCCTAAGCCTTGGTTTGGAGTCATTAAAACCAGATCTTCCAGGCTAGGGCCCTGTACATAGTTGATGTTTAATGAGTATTTATGAAGAGGCAAATTCCAAGGCCTCTTCTAACTATAAGCATTAGGCAATATTCCAGCAATGAGGAGTAGGGCCTAGGGTGAAAGCATACTGGGTTTACAGCCTGGCTCTGCTGCTTGTTAGCTGGGACATCTTGAACACATAATACGGGTGCCCTAAGCCATGCATAAAATGGGAGAAGAGTCACCGCCTCCTCACAAGGTTGGGAAGATTAAATGTGATAATGCATGGAAAGTCATCTGCAAGGGCCTGGCACAAAACAAATGCTCAGTACATGGGAGATGCTTTCCCCTCACCCCCGCTCACCATGACTGCTTTGGACCTGAGCAGAGACAGTGTTTGGGTTTGGGAAGATACAAGGGAAGTGGGAGACTGGTCCCTATTCAAAGCCAGAATGCCCTTTAAGATTGTGGTCTACTGGGTTTCAGGGAGTGTCTATAGCTGTATCTTATAAACCAGCAACAAATTTTATACTAGAAATTAGGATGGTGCATACATAATGTATTGTTAGTTACAAGTGCATTCGCAAACAAACTTCCTTGCATATGGCACAAATGCCTCTTTTTGGCTTTTCCCAGAGGTCTTGTTTTGTTTGTTACTCATCTGTTGACCTATGTGGAGGAAGCACCACTCCATATTTTAAAAATGCAATTGATGGTATTAAAACAAATGAAATAGAAACAATTAAAAAATAATTTATAGTTCTCTATGGAAATTACTTCCTTTATCTTTTATATATTTGAGCGTATTAAATATAATTATTTCAAAGTTCAATTACTCCCTTATTTGGAGCTTTCATGAGTCTGTTTCTAGTGTCTGTTGTTTCTCTTGCTTTTTGTTAGTTTTGTCTTGTCTCCTCACATACTGGGTGATTTTTGATTGAGTATCACACATTGTATCTGAAAATCTGTAGAAATAAGTTAGAACTAGGATGAAGTTATCCTCCTCCATGAGGATTATGTTTATATCTGACAAGTAGCTTGGGATCTAGCATGCTAGGATCACTCTAATCCACTTGCAGGGAATGAGATGATTTGCAGTCACTTGGAAAGATGATCTACTTTCAATTCATTCATATTCCTAGGGTAAAGGTTTCTGGGGTCCCAACCAAAAACATGACAAATTTTCCAGGAATACTTTCCTTCTGATGGGCTTTATGATATCTTCTGGAATCAGCAGACTCCATAGGGAGAAAGTAGCCCCAGATGCCAGATGTATATCTCTGGATTTCTTTCTTTTCCCATTCATTGGTCCTGTGATTTCTTATTGCTTTGTTTGTTCCCCAATACCTTCCACCAGACTTAAATATATATACATATGCATATATTAAATATATATAAAACTTTAAAAGCTGCTTGAAATGGTACACACACACACACAAACACGCGCACACATTTTAAGCAGATGATTTTAACTTGTCCTTAGCTGGAGATTTGGTCCAAATCACCTAGCCCACTTTTTTTTTTTTTTTTTTTAAGGCAGAGCCTCAGGCTGTTGCCCTGGGTAGAGTGCTGTGGCATCACAGCTCACAGCAACCTCCAACTCCTGGACTTAAGCGATTCTCCTGCCTCAGTCTCCCAAGTAGCTGGGACTACAGGCACCTGCCACAATGCCCGACTATTTTTTGGTTGTAGTTGTCATTGTTGTTTGGTCCAGCCAACTGAACATTAGCTTTGCAAAGAAGTTTGGTTTACAGAGCATAACTGTAGTCACCTAGGGGTGGGGGTGGCTCCTGGCAATTGACAGAGATAGAAATAGCTACAGAAAAAAATAGATTGCCTATTTTCCTGGTTTTTAAAATGCTAGCACTACTTTATATGTGAAACAAGGCCCTGTGAGGCCACAACCTTGTCTATCATCATGACAGTCTCTGAGGGGGGTGAATCATCATCTGTGGTTGAGTAGATGAGGTGCCAGGAAGTTACATGGCAAGTTCAAGGTTTCTAAGTTGAAGTCCAGCCAGGCTTTGGATTCATGTCCTCTGGCCCTGGTGGCCCTGGAGGTTTCTTCCTGGCTGTGCTGCCAGTCCCCATTCCTTGTCTCCAAGGAGATTTGAACCAAATGTCCTTGTGTCCCTGTGGCAGGAGGGATAACAGATTGGGGGCCCTGGGAGTTTGGCCAGACGCTTGAGCATGGCCACCCAGCAAAAGGCCCTATGACAGATTCTGACAAAGGCACACCAGATGGACCTGGGAGTCTGAGGTCCCAGGTGGCCAGTCAGGGCAGCTCCAGCTGGCTTGAAGTGTGCAAAGGGAGGGCCACATGACTGGGGTGAGAGCCTGCCCAGGCTATCTAAAGGGACAAACAATGTGAGTTAACATTGAGCTCTGAGGATAAACCAGGAAGTGTGCTAAGCATTTTACATGGATTAACTAAGAGGTGGGCGTGTGATCTACCTATTTGATAGTTGGGAAAACTAAGGCACAGAGAACGGATGTGGGCTGAGGAGAAAGGGTGACACCCAAAGACCCACTGATAATGTTGGCATTCAGGCCATATCCTGAATTCTCTGGAATCAGCCCAAGGCCCTGGCTCTGGGCAGTTGTGTACAGTGTCCTTTTTCCCCACCGTCCTAGAGCCAGGGCTTCTGGGTTTCACCTCCTGGTGTCCTGTCTGTCTAAGCTTTAATGCCAAAGGCTGAGCCAGAAGGCTGGTGGCTTCTGGCAGGTCCACATACCATGTGCTACTATAATGAAGCCCCTTCTTGGAGGTCCCCCGACCATTCCTCCTATGTGCTGGGTGTTCCAACCCTGGAGCAGTTCACATCACATTCCTCCATCTAAGGAATGTTGACTAAGAGGAGTGAGGGGTATGCAGAGAGATGACCCCTGAGCTCTGCCAATGAGTGGTACAGAATCTTGGGAAGAGGTGGACTAAACATTAACCACCCTGAGGGTACCAGGGGTTAGGTGTAAGGGTTAGAAGATTTTAGGGAGATGAGTTGTACCCAGGGGTTTAGGTGAGATGTCCTCCCATCACTTCAAGCCAAAAGGAGTGGGACATTGGAGAGAGTCCCCAGAGAGCTTCAGGCATCCTTTGCAATTTGAGAAATCCAGTGAATGGATACCTCACCTGTGAAGTTTAGAGGAAAGAAACAGGCTGGCTTCTTTATATTTTTTATTAAATCATGGTTGTGTACATAAATGCAATCATGGGGTACAATGTGCTGGTTATATATACAATTTGAAATATTTCAGGCTGGCTTCTTTGATGGCAGAGCTAAGAAGAGGACTGAGAGAGGCTGCCTCATGTGAGAGTCAGCATGGAGTCTCCTAGGTCCGGTCCCAGGAGGCCACCTGGAGAGTGGACAGACCTCAGCCAAGAGAAGATAGAGCTCCACTAGGTGTCAGGGCTCCTGGGTCCCCCGAGGTTCACGTGAAATACCCTAGTCCCCCACAGGAGTACTGTGAGGAGGTTCCCAGGAATGACCAGGCTCTGAGGACTCTTGGTGGCGAATACAGGAGAAAGAGGAAAAGCTTTAACCCCTGCCACACCCAGAGCCCAGTTCAGCTAGAGACTGAACGAGCCAGGTCCCAAACACAACCAGGCCTGCAGGGCCAAGAGTGGCCTTGATATCAGACCAGAAGTATTGACAATGACACGGGCCTGGACATGAGACTGGCCTGAGACTGTGTTGTGCGATGTGAAGTGATAGGGACCATTTGTATTTCCCCAGCAAGACACTTCTTGGGCCTGTCAGACTTCCCCCTCCCCATCCACAATGTCCCCTTCCCTCAGCCAGGGCCCAAGACCTGAGAAAAAGATAGGGGCTGGGGGCTCCACAGAGCCTGGGGAGGAGAGGTTTGAACTTGGGCCTGGAGCAGAGGGATCATGAACAGCACTTGAGGAAGGTTCAGACCCCTAGATTTGCAGGTGGCAGGATGGCCTGAGCCCCCACCTGGATAGGATGAGAGTAAGGGCCCCTAGTCAGATAAAACAACTCACCAGCCTCCTCAGACATTGTGACATGAAGAAACTCAACTTGCATCCAGCCTTGAAGTCTTTCCTTTTCTACTTCCAAACTCCCTCCCCCTAACATTGTGAGGGAAACATAGCTGAGTGTCCCTATATGATAAATTGGGGTCCTCTTGCAGCTTCCCTTAATCTAGTGGTCCGAGAGACTACCAAAAGGTCTCAGGAAATTTAAGACTCTCTGGTAGAAAGTTTGTGAATGCCACGTGCCCATGGGGAGGCCCATGGGAGGAGCTGCCCTGGCCTCCTCTCCCTCTGGCCCTTTCTCACTGCGGCCTTCCCCATACGCCCAGTGGAGGGACCCACCTGGAGGTACCTGGGAGTGCCCAGAGGGGTGGGGGAGACAATATGGAACAGGATCATGGCAGGGCACATACCTCTACCTGCATTTATGAGGGGCACGCACCTGGGTGGCAGCTGCAGTGGGAGATTCCCATGGCCCGAGGGCCTGGTGGGGCCAGCAGGGAAGGGCAGTCATCCAAGGCCTGTTTTGTTGAAGCTTGTTAATTCTGGAGAAAACATCTCTGAGTAGAGGATGCCAGCAAGTGACTCTTCAGAGGATGGCCTTGGTTAAGATGAGGGTGGAAGGGACTTCTCTGGTCCTCCCTCCACAGACCTTGCTGTAAGGAAGACTGGCCTATCCCGGTCAGTGTGATGGGCAAGTTTCCAAGCTGATGTATGAAACACGGGCATAATAACCTGTCAGGCAGGGTCTTGCCCACAGTTCTCACTTTGGGATGAAAGCAACAGGCTTTACATAGTGGCTTTGTTACTTTCTAGCCTATGACTCTAGCAAACCTTTTATCTTTCTTGGGACTCACCGGTTATCATTTATAGAAGGAGACAAGGACACTTCTCTCCCAAGGCCACTATGAAGATTGCACATACTCAAGTGTTCCTGCTTGTGGGTGCTGGCTTGGAGCCAAAGGAACAGGGCTGTCCTGGGTGGTGAAAGGTCAGGGCCTCCCCCCCACCCCCTGCCCAGCACAGCCAAGGGGGCTTTGCCTTCTATCTCTCCCCAGGGTGCATCCATGGGCTGGGAGTCTTGGCTGTTTAGCCCCTTGCCCAGAGGGAGGTGCAGCCTGTCCTGACATCCCTGAGGGTCGGACACCAAGACTGCTGCCTTCTCTCTGGGAACAGCTCTCTTTGCCTCAGTGGGTCGACAGCTCCAGGCGCTTTTCTTCCCCTGAGGATCAGAAAGTTGAAGCTAATTGGATGACTCTGAAGGGCGTGCAAGTGCTGGGTGCAGACTGCAAAGGAGGGGGGGGCGAATCAGGGCTCCGTTTCCATGGGAACCACTGGCACAGACCGGCTCCTCAGGGCGCCAAAAATGGAAACTTGGCAAAGGTTTCGGCACCTGGCTGCTGGGTGCTTTCCCTGGGGCCTGGGCAAAGGCCCAGGAGCCCCTTTCTCCCAGGGAGCCCAGGTGCCCTCACTCCCTCCTGCCACCCCCACCCCCTTGGAGATCAGCTCAGGTCCCTCATCCACTCTGAGTTTGGTCCCAACCCCGGACACAAGTGGGGACTGAGGACACTTGGGGAGTGTAAGGTGCCCATGCTCTGGGGAGGACTCTCATACTGCAAGGCCCCATGAGGGGTCAAAAGAGGTAACAGGGTGGAGGACAGATCAAAGAGACAGGAGGACCCCCAGTGTCACCCAGCTAATGCTGCCTCGTGGCTGTTGCTCTCTCTGGGTGATGAACCCCCATCTGCAAGGCCCTTGCAGACCAGCACCTCGGGTGAGGTCCCTGAGGGAAGGATACTCACATGCCCCCCTACAGTAGTGGCTCCAGCTGCCCTGGGGACCCATAGGACTAGCTCATCACTAAGATCCCATCACCTGCCTTATGTCTGTGAGGGGACAGGCAGGATGGGGGAGGGGCTGGCTTGTTCTGGGAAATGTCTCCAGGCGGCTTTCTGGGCTCCACGGCTGCCCCTCCTCCCCCAGCCTTGAGGCAAGAGGTCCCCTCCCCCTAAATCCTAACCCCCCTTCCCTCAGCCAGAGAAGAGTGTTAGAGAAAGGGACAAATGCTACCCGCGACAGGGGTAGGGGACAGGCCAGGATTCGGGACTATGTAGAGAGAGAGTGAGAGGAAGGGAGAGACGGAGGGAGGGAGGAGAGAAGGCAGGGGGTGGAGCGGTAGAAGCCCGCAGGCAGGGAGGGAGGGGTGGGCAGGGGGCGGGCAAGAAGCCACCGGTGACAATTACGTCTGGGTCCAAGCAAACATGAGGCAGCTGCCAGAGGGCTGGGGCAGTCCCTCTCGCCTGGGCTGCGAAGTGGGGAGGCCGGCAACAGTTTCTTCCAGCACCCAGGATGCAGCAGGCTAAGGTAGGCACCGCGGGGTGTGGGCTTGCCCCAGGATGGGGAGGAGGGCTTCTGGGGCTCGTCCTGTACCTAGGAGCCCTGTCATGGCTCCTTCTTTCACTCCATCCTCTTCTGTGCCCTAGAAGGTTGCTTTGGGGGAAGGTAAGTGTTGAGGTACCCTAGCTGGGAGGCTGGAGTCCTCGGGTCCCCTTTGGATGGGAGAGGCTTTAGGAGTTTGTGGAAGAGAAGCTGGACAGAGGAGAAGCCCATGACAGGGCGATCGAAAAGGTGCCTTCTTTTCTGTCTCCTCTCAGGTCAGCCCATGGCTGGTGCTGCACAGTTAGGCCCCTGGGGCAGGTGCCAGGACAGCCCCCCCTAAAACCTGGCCCCACGGCACTTAGGGCTAAAAGAGGGGTGAGTCCCAGGAGGGCGTCATTTATGCTTGGAGGACTAGCTCATCCAAGATGGTCAGTGAATGCATCTTCTAATTAATTATTCAAGCAACTAGTGAATACCTTCTTCTTCTAAACGGGCTCTGAGACCCCTCACAGACTCTGGTTAGTACTTCTTTCTCAATGGGGCTGTTAGAAGGTTGGAGAAAGAGAACACAAGGAAAACACTTGGCATATGGTTCAAGAAACAGTGGTGGGGAGAGGGGAAGGATGGAAAAGAATTAAATGAGGAAGCAAGGAAAATAACCCCAACTCCCTCCCCCGCAAGACCACAGTTAACCCTCAGAAAATCTGGCCTGATGCCCTGTGACCTGCTCACATGCTTGGGATAGTCTTGCTTTGGAAGAAGGAAGAAGCACTAGGATTAGGTCTCATAACAGAACTCCCCAAGTACCAGTGTTAGAGCAAAGCTGGCTGCATTTTTCTCTGGTGCAGAAGAAGCCCAGGGGCAGGCAAAAGAGGGCTGGCAGGGTCCCCCTGGTCAGGCTCTGGCTCATCCTTGAGGTTGCCTGAAGGTTCAAAATGGCTGCAGGAGCTCCAGCCAGCACATGTAGTCAGCAGGAAGGCAAAAGGACCCAAATAAAATCAGAGTCTTGTAAGTAAAAAAGAATGGATATTGGCTTGGCATCCCACAGTCTCTCCCCCAGTGATGGCTTCCTGCTTCTCTGTCACCAGTGAGAACAAGCAGCCCAGAGCAGGTTAGTGGCTGGCTTCAGGCCACACTGTCTGCAACCCCCAGGGCCCCTGCCCTTTCGGGTTCATCTCCCAGGGGTGCCTGGAGGATAGGCAGAGATCATGACATGAAGCCTTTTGAGCATGGCGACACGGCTCATCAAAAAAAGTGCTTTCTCTTCTGTCACATTAAGTCTCCCCAGTAACTGCCAGGCAAAGCAGGGCAGAGCAGAGAAACTTCATGCCTTCTTCCAGGCTCACACATATGTGCTCACTGCACATACATGCCACACACAGCATAGGCCATGTACATGCCAGGAAGCAGTATAACATGTGCTGCATAGCCATGTAGACATGTACCCCCATGTGCCCCGTGACACTGACCTCAGGCAGAGACAAGTCAGGCGACCCTTCAGGTGCACAGAGGAAGAGATTTCTACAGAGTCAGGCTGCACACAGATGTGCACACAGCCAATTCTGTCCACCAGCAGAGGACAGCCCCCTTCCTTTGCCTTTCTTCTGCTGGCCCTAACTGCCAATAGTCACTCTAGGAGCTTGGCCACCCCTCCCCCTGTAGACAGGCAAAGTGACTGGCCTCAGGCCTGTAGGGGCATCTGGCCCTCCCGTTGGCCATTGTGTCCCCACACTGCCCTCTGCCCTCCCTGCAGCCTGCTCCTGGGCCCAGCGGTTCTCTCTGTCTCCTAGTGGCCTTCCTGTAGCTGACTTGGCCTGAGACAGGAGCAAGTCCCATTGGGACTAGGCCAGGTGGGGACAGTGGTCCTAGAAGAAGCTGCCACTGGGTCCCTCATCAGAGTTGGCATAAGATTGTGAAAAATCACCTTCTTTTCTAAGAAGTGACAGCAGGACAATCAGAGCACAGGCTGGGAGCTGTCGTGGTTAGTGACTGTCCCCAGTAGTTCCCCATGGCTGTGCCCTCAGCCCTCTCTCTTTACTCCCAAGTCATTCAGTAATCCTCACCTCATCCCCAGGGGGCAGGCACTGAAACTCAGATGGGGACAGCTAATAACAGCCTCAGGAGTCCATGAGCCAGAGTCCATGGGCTCTTAGAGAGAAGGAGCCGACAGAACGCAGTCTCCGCTGTCCTGGACAAGGGCCGCAGTCCTGGGGCTCGGGGGTGTGATGTCCTCACAAGCCCCATACATGCACATGCACTGGGAACCTCTCCAGCCTGGCTTTCAGCCTTCTTGCAGGCTACTTGTGGGAGATGGACCCTAATTTGCTCTCCTATTTCCAAAGACAATAGCTGAAGCTACAGGTTGCCCTGGGGGAGGAAGGTGGCCCTGCCTCTGCTCTCCAGATGGAGTCTAGTAGAAGGTCTGGGCTGAGGGATTGGAGCCCTGAAGTGGCCACTCCTTGCTCCAGCCAGGCCATTGTTTCCAGCATTGTCTCCCTGATCCTCACGCAGCCCACTAGGTAGCTTTTGTTATTGTCCCCACTTTGTAGATGAGAAACAGAGGCCTGCCCCGGATTGCAGTGTATCCCATATATAAAGTGTTGCAGCTGGGATTTGAACCCTGCTCTGTCTCACTCTAAAGTTCCCTAGGGTTGGGGGATCTTGGGTGAAGACCAAAAGAGGGAGGGGTATGTCTTTAACCAGGCAGCTGAGAAGCTGCCCCATCCCAGCCACGGGGCCTGGCTCCCTGGGCTTGTGGCCTATTGCACCATCTGAACCCTCTAGTGAGTGTTCCCAAGCCAGACCTCACCCTGGTCATATCCTCTGCGTTAGCTAGACCTTGAGCCAGATGCCCACCTCCTTTTTGGGCTGAGGATTCGGAGCTATGAAAGAAAGGACCCCAAGGTTTTGAATTTAGGATCCCTTTTCTTTTCAAAATGTTCTGCAAATTTGGAGAGCTGCTTTGCTGATTCAAAAGCTGGGGCTTGGAGCCCTTCTGCTCCCCACAGCTTGCCCCAGGGCATCTCTGGTGACTTCCAGGAGCAGCTACGGAGCCCCAGATATGGTCTCTGAGAGGGAGAAGACACTCTTGGCTTCCAATGCAAAGAAAGAAGAGGGGAAAGAAGCTGGCACACCTTCCTTAGCTGGTGTCCCAGCCCTGTGGCAAGAAGGAGACAGAGCAGGAGGGAGGGCACAGCATGGGCAAGTCACTGTGCTGCTCCCTGGCCGCAGCTCCCCAACCCTGGCTCACTGATGTTTCCCTCGAACAGGTGCATCTGTCAGTTGTGATCACCCTATGTCCTAGAAGGCCACAGAGTGGGCATGTGACAGGGACAGAGCAAAGGGGACCTGCAGGCTTTAGAGTTGGAGCAGCTGAGCTGAGGCAGGAGGGCAGCTGAGAGGGGGCCTGTTCCATACCGGGGTTGACCCAGCCTCCTCCTCTGATCTGCTGCCTCAGCTCCCTGCGCAGTCAGCCCCCAGCTGGCCTGCCATGCCTGAGCCTGCTCGGCTGGGCACACAGCTGCTCTGCTTGCTACCTCCTAACCTCCCCTACCTCTGGGGTGGACAAGGGGAGGGTCCCAGTCCCCCTGCTGCTGAAGCCACATGCCCCTATACACAGCCCTGTTTTAAGATCCTCTCTCAAGATGGGCACTCTGGAAAGGGACCCCAGAGAGCGAAGTTCTACCTCCAACTTCACCCTGTTGACTCTGGGTCTCAGTCTTCCCACCGGGGCCTGAGATATGCTCCTAGTTTCAGCCAGGCCCCCATCAGGGCTGATGCCCTGTATGGATTATTGGGGGCTGGAAGGACACAGGCCTCAGAGACTCAGCCACCAAAACCTACCACAATGCAGCTTTCCCCCCAGCCCCTCTCCCACCACAAGTGCCCACAGGCCTATCAGAGCCCCAATCCTCACCATTTGGTGTTAAAGGGCCCTGGTCAGAAGAGGGAGGTGAACTGAGGAGGTGTCATAGCTATACCTTGTCATCTGGTGGCTTCAGTTCCACATCAGAGAGACCTAGGCTCAGACCTGGACCCTTCATGCATTGGCTGTGTGTCCTCAGACAAGTTGTGCCATGGTCTCCTCATTTTCCACAGAAAAGTATGTATGACTTCCCAGATAAATAGGATCCTATACCAGCTAGGTTGGCCAAGGCCCCTGGTACAGGGTGGGAGCTCCATAAATGGCAGGAATGCCAATGTTATTATTTTCTGGCTGCTGATTAGAGCCTTGGAAGGGGCCTCACAGAAAATGTTGCCATGAGCTCAAGTCAACCCCTGTGTTAACATAATGTCCTCATTGCTGGCAGTGGGAGGAGCTTATGTCCTGGTGAAGGTGGCAGCGATCAAGGGCTAGGCCAGGAGAACCCAGTTCTCCAATTTCCTGTTCCAGTGCTCTGAGAGGGGCAGCATCCAGGGCCCTGTGAGTGTGCGTGTGTCTGTGTACATGGGTATGTGTGTACGCATGTGCGCACATAGGTATGCACAGGTTGTGTATGCATGTGTGCATGCATGCAGGAGTGTGTGTATGCATACATGCACACAGGTAGGTGCATGGGTGTGATATGTATAGGTGCACATCATATGGGGTGTGTGTGTGCGCGTGTGTACGTGCCTGCACGCATCTACAGGGACTCATGATAATCTTGGCTCTCCCCTCACAAGGCAAGCTGTCTGCCCACATCTGTGTGTGTTGGGGTGGGGGTGGTAGAAAACCCAAGCTCCCAAAAGCCTCTCCATTCCAAATCCTGGGGGCCCACACAACACAACACAACACCCCCACTGCTTCCTGCCATCTGTCCCCAGTGATGGAAATAGAGCGAGTGATGACACACGGGTGCTGGGTGGGCTGGTCCGTGCTGTGGCAGCCCTGTGTGCAGAGGAGGGCAAGGCAGCCTCACTCCTGAACAGCCCTGCATGTTCCCTGCCAGCCCAGGCTGTGGCTTCAGGACAGCCCTCCTGGAGATCTCTTTCCCGCCTCAGACAAGGCCCAGAATGTTCTATCGGGTAGGACAAACACACCGAACCTTAGCTGCATTTTCAAGTCTACTGAGGAGCTTTATAAAAATAGAACAGCCCAGGCCCCTCTGAATCAAATAACCCAGCCCCTGGGCAGGCAGATGGTGGGGACACGTTGCTGGGTGTGGGCTGGTCCCCTCCCCCTGCTCTGGGTGAAGAATAGTGACAGTCTCCTGCGGGGAGCTTTGTCTCCATCACCTCACATAACCTTCCCCATAACCCTGTAAGGGCATAATATTATCTGCATTTTGCAAGTGAGGAACCTGAGGCTTGGAGCAGTCTAGTGCTTTGTCCAGGTTCACCCAGCTAGGAAGGGAGAGCTGGAATTCTAGTCCCTGTCAGGCTGACTGCAGACCTCTTCCCACTGTACTGCCCGCAAGAATGTCAACCTGCCGGAGATCTCCCTACTCACCCCACCCCCAGCTAGCCGTGCCCTCTGAACTGGCATCTAGTGGGTCCTGGTGGCTCTTCTGAGGCCATTGGCTGCTGTTTCCCATCCATTAAGTCTGTGAACAGTGCAGACATCAGAGATGCATTTTGCATATGTGTTTACTCACAGACCACTAAGCCTGGAGAATGAGCCTATATATATTTTAACGGGGGCTTTGCTAGGGCTCTCCACGGCCTCCAGCCTCCAATCTCCTACCCCTGTGAGTCACCTCTGCCAAGCCTTCTCTGGGGGTTCTCTGGCACCCAGCTGACAAGAACCACGGAGACTAAATTAGCTGCTTGAGCGTTTCATGTGGTGTGCCCTCAGTGGTCTGACTCCATCTTCTCCACCAGATGGGTCCCCAAAGGCTCCCATGGGCATGGGGCAGTGAGCAGGACAGCTGCCCTGAGGACAATTTGGCCTTTCCAGGGAGCTGCAGGGGTGGGTGGAGAGCCACGAAGTGGAATGTCTGGGTCCAGGTGCCGGTGGGTGGTTTGTTTCAAGTGAGTTGGCCTCTCTCCATGGTGTGGTGAGCGGTCAAGATGTTGGTGTTGCTGCTGAAGAGTCTACACTGTTTTGGGGGATAGTCCCTATATTTCCATGGGACTCAGTCTGGCCCCTCCATCACTGTCCACATCTGAAGTGAATCCTAAATACCCATCCCACTAGTATTCCCACCACCCGTCCTGCCACCTCCACTTGGCTGAGCTCTCCTTCCCTCTCTTGGATTTGAGCACAGGCTCCCCAGTTGGTCTCCTGCCTCATTGTCCCCCAGCCTGCATTCCACACTCTACTGGGCCATCCTTCTGAGACAGCTGATGCCAAGCTAGCACTAGGGTAGGAGAGAGCAGCTGGAGGCAGGGGTGCCCCGCCAGAAGCAGGTCTGAGAACCATCTAGAACAGTGCTGTCCAGTGGAGACATGATGTGAGCCATGGACATCATTTAAAATATTCCAGTTGGCACATTAGAGAAAGTTAAAAAAAAAAAGTGAAATTATTTTTATTAACACATTTTATTAAACCCAATGTAAATTATTATCATTTTAATGTGCAATCAATATAAAAATTGTTAATGAGCTATTATACATCTGGTAAGTGTGGTTTTACACAGTGGCACAACCCATTTTGGACTAGCCACATCAAGCCCTCCGTAGCTACATGTAACAAGTAGCCACATCATTCGGACCTGGAGGGGTCAGCCTGGCTGAGTAGAGCAGACCTCTCAGCTCAGCTGCAGAGGGGACAGGCTTCTTAGGCTCTTTATACCTGCCTTTATTGGTTTTTTCTTGTCTGTCATGACCTGTGCTATTATTTCTTATTTTTTCTTTAAATTAACTTGCATTTTTTTTAACAAGTGAACAGTTTATTAAGAATTAAAGGTACGATGTGATACAGTACAAGCAAGACACTCAAGATAGGTATAATAGAACTACTCACACAAAAACTTAAATTTCACCTCAAAAAAAATCACAAGACAAAAGAGAAAGCAATTTCACTGTTATAAAATAAGATATTTCATGCAAAG
>CAUYRH010173682.1:0-19485 GCA_963574655.1 Perodicticus potto
GTTGCTGTGAGCTGTGATGCCACGGCACTCTATCCAGGGTGACAGCTTGAGGCTCTGTCTCAAAAAAAAATAAAATAAACATTTTGTTTATTTCAATTTCATGCCATATACCAATATTTTTTACCTATTTTTATTATACAAATAAGAATACATATTTCTTTTATAATCAGAAAAAAAAATTGCTTCTAAATCTCACCATTCAAGAACTATTACAGTTTACATTTTAGTGTGTTGGTGTATTTTACATTATTTCCCTATGCACTTGGTTTGTGGAATTAGGGGAGATTTTCCTTTACCCAGCCACAGGTGTCATGTTGGTGGCCTTACACTCCTGTGTCAGAGCAGAGCTGGTTGGCATCTGAGGGACCCTCAGCCCAGATCAGGTGCCCTGGGTCCTCGGGGATGGTCCCTGGAGGAGCTGCCGGCAGCCTCACTCTCTGCCCCTTTGCTGCAGGAAGATACCATGGAGGAGTCTGGGTGGAAGCTGGTGCATGGTGACGTCTTCAGGCCCCCCCAGTACCCCATGATCCTCAGCTCCCTGCTGGGCTCAGGCATTCAGCTCTTCTGTATGATCCTCATTGTCATCTGTGAGTGGGCTCAGTGGGGCTGGGTGTGGGGGAGGCCTGTCCCCAGAGGCATGTGGGCCTAATTCTGAGGCATGGCCACCTCTTTTGCCTCAAGGAGAGGAGGCCAGGCTTCCCTTCTTGGAAAAGGGGGTCAGGCTCTCAGCACCAGGTAGATATATCAGTGTGTCTGGGCCAGACAGCTCTCCATCCCAGGAACAGCCCAACCCCAGGAGTAGAGATTCTCCTCACAGCTTCCCAGCACCCTTTAGAGCCACCATGTCCACTCCTTGAGTGAAACCACAGCACTGCAGTGGGAAGGACCTTTTATAGTCACAGGTTAAGTGACTTACCTAAAGTCAATACCAGTAGGACTGGAATCAGGTGTTTTTTTCCTTTTACTTAAAAAATCCCTACTAGAGCTCGGTGCCTGTAGCTCCAGTGGCTAAGGCATCAGCCACATACACCACAGTTGGTGTGTTCGAATCCAGCCCGGGCCTACCAAACAACAATGACAACTACAACCAAAAAATGGTCAGGTGTTGTGGCGGGTGTCTATAGTCCCAGCTACTTGGGAGGCAGAGACAAGAGAATCACTTAAGCCCAGGAGTTGGAGGTTGTTGTGAGCTGTGACGCCACGGCACTCTACCCAGGGTGACAGCTTGAGGCTCTGTCTCAAAAAAAAAAAAAAAAAAGCCCTACTAGTATATAGTGGTTTCAGACGACTCTGGAGTCAGTCTGCCTAAATTTGTATCTGAGTGTCATATATCCAAGCTTTATGACCTTGAGCAGGCCACTTACAATCTGTGAGCCTCAGTTTCCCTCTCTGAGAAATGGGGGAACTAATTACCACCTTGCAGAGTTGATAAGGCAGAATCAGTGAGCTGGCATTTATGGTGCACTCAGCCCAGCGCCTGGCTCATTGCAAATGCTCTGTGGACCAGAAGTTACAGATGAGATTTGGCCATAGCAGCTGTTGCACCCACTGAATCCCAGCCAAGACTAGTCTTCTCCTGTGAAAGGGAAGGGACTGTGCTATTGTGGAGGCCAAGGGGGAAGGGAGCCTCATCTAGCCCCCTCTGTCCAGTGTCCTGGTCAGCCCATCCAAGAGGGGTCTGAGGACCTGGCAATCAGCCACCCTGACTTTCTCTGCCCTGCCCTGCCTCCCTCCACAGTTGTGGCCATGCTGGGGATGCTGTCACCCTCTAGCCGGGGAGCCCTTATGACTACAGCCTGTTTCCTCTTCATGTTCATGGGGTAGGTGTGTCTGAGTGGGCTTCTGGGGGCTGGCACTAACCTCCTTCACTCCAGCTAACAGGTCCCCTTGGTGTGAATCTCTGCCATTTCCCTACAGAGTGTTTGGTGGCTTTTCTGCTGGCCGTCTGTACCGCACTCTAAAAGGCCATCGCTGGAAGAAAGGAGCCTTCTGTGTAAGTGTTCTAAACTCTCTCCTGCTATTTGGTAGGGAGGGAGCTAAGAAGCTTCTTCCTGGGCAGCTCTGGAAGAGTATAGGCAGCCGTAGCAGGAGGTTTTGGACCAAAGTCTGAACAGCAGCGTGACGTAGCAGGAGGAACACAGGCAGGGGAGGAATATACAGCTCTTGCCCACAGGCTCACAGCCCAACTTCTTAGGGCCTTGACTGACCTATCTGTAAAATGTGGGGTTTGAATGTAGGTGATTTTTAGCCCACATTGCCTAATGGCTCAAGTAAGAGAAGAAATTGTGGGGTTCAGAATAACAGGACTTAGAATAGCAGGGCTGCTGGGAGAACACCCTACCCAACAGAGTAAAGAAGGACTTGGCTGCCAAGGGTAGAAGAGGCTAGGTCCACGTTACCGTCAGCCTGTCTTCTAGACTTTGGTGCCTCTATTCCTCTTCAGTGAGGACAGCTCCTGCCCTTCTCTGTCCTCCTGGGGGTAAGGAGAGATCTTGGCAGTAGAAAAGACCATAGAAACCAGAGGGGGTCTAGGGGTTGATCTCACCTCCCAGGAACCCCTGAGCTGCTGCTTCTAGAAGCAAGTGAAACCCTGAGAGGAGGCTGGGCACAGTGGCTCATGCCTGTTATCTAGCACTCTGGAAGGCCAAGGTGGGTGGTTTGCCTGAGCTCACAGGTTTGACACCTGAGCAAGAGCAAGATCCTGTCTCTAAAAATAGCTGGGTGTTGTCGCAGGTGCCTGTAATCCCAGCTACTAGGGACGCTGAGGCAAGAGAATCACTTGAGCCCAAGAGTTTGAGGTTGCTATGAGCTATGACACCACGGCACTCTACTGAGGGCAACAAAATGAGACTGCCTCAAAAAAAAAAATTCCTTAGAGGATCAGGAACACCCTGGGTGCCTACACTCAAAGAAGCTTAATAGGTCCAGCATTCTGAAACACATTCCCAGCTATGGAAAGCTCAAGGGAAGCTCAGGCCATGTTAGCTCTAGGTGCCAGGCCTTAGGCACATAGTAAGCCCACAGTAAAGAAAATCTGTGATGGTGATTGTTCTGGAATCTTTTTGAAAAAGAAAGGTTTCCAAATTCTTGATGATTCAAGCATTTTTCTCAGACCACCCTGTGTCAAGAACCAGGGTTCTGGAGAGGAATAAAAGCTACCAACCACCTGTGCTGGAAAGTTCTCCCTCCAGACACCATCCAAGATCTCCCTCAACAGGTCCCGAACCAAACTCCATCTCTTCCCCCAAACCACCCCTTGTATCTGGTGTCCCTGTCATTCAGCCAGGCTCCCAGGCCAGAAACCCTGGAAGCTGCCCTCCACTTTCTCCCCCACAATGCCTTGCCTTTTCTCAGACATCAAGTGTGTGGATTTTCCTGCCAAATGTTCTGTGAATCCCCTCCTGTCTCTCGATCCCCGGGGCTCTGGCCCAGGTTCTTGCCTCTCCCTTGTCCTGGCTGCCCATAAGGTTCTGCCCTCCCTCACAGTTGAGCACCTGCCACAGCCCGCTGCAGTGTGGAAGCTCAGCTGCCTTCTCTCCTCTGCCCTTGCCTTGGCGTCCCCTCTGCCTGGGCCACAACACCCTTTACCTCCTCCCCTCGTTGGTATTGCCTCATCCTTTCAGTCTTGGCTCCAGCACCACTCCTCTGGAGGCCACAGCCTCCCCAGACCGCCCTTGGGTCCTCCTCCGTGCTCCAGAGGAGCCCGGGCAGAGCCTTGGTAAGAGTGGAGCAGTACTTGCAGAGTGCAGCAGTGCTCTGTATGTTGCTCTCTGTGGGTGCACTGCCTTCTCCCCTAGAAATTTTCTTTCCTGTTTACCCCTGGTGTCAAGCACAGTGCCCAGTCGCTAAATTTCAGCCAGGAAGGCAAATGAGGACAAAGTCCCTGCTGCACAGCAGAGTAAAGCGGAAACACAAAAGATGGGAGGAAGTGGCATTTGAGCTGGACCTTAAAGAGGAGGATTTCACACAGAAGCGGCCAGCAGAGGGGCCCCAGGTTCTGGAGTCACCTAGATCCTAGTCCTGGCTCTGTCCTTTCTTTAGCTGATAACTTTAACTAGCTTCTGAGCCTCAGTTTCTCCATCTCTCCAGTGGAGACAGTTGCATTTACCTGTCAGAGTTGTACTGCATATGGGTGGAAAGACTCTTTCCACATAAGGCCCTTGGTACACTGCTAGCACTCAGGAGGCAGATACCCTGAAGTGGTGAAGACCTATGTAAAGGCCCAGGGATAGGAACGTGAAGAGACAGTGACCAAGAGTTTGGTGCAGGGAACAGTGGGCCAAAGGTAGAACTGACAATAGAAGTTGAATGCCAGGTTGCAGAGGGCCTTGGGCATTGTGGTCATGACCCAACTGGATGCTCAGGCTGCCTCAGTGGTCTCTGGTCTGGTAGTCACAGCATAGCAAGGAGGAAGCTCAACTGTAAGTCTGGAGCCTTGGTTCCCTGTGCCAGGACTCAGCCCAGGAGATTCTGGCTGAATAGAAGATACCTTAGTAGGTTTATTCTGGAGTCAGACATCTGGGTTTGTACCTTGCTTCCCCCTCAATAGTCAGTGTAAGGTTGAGAGGAGAGGCATTTAATATTGTTCAGCCTCAGTGTCTTCATTAAAAGAAATAATGTTAATCCTTCCCTTCTAGACCTACATCGAGGATTATGTGAGACAGTTTATTCAGAACCCAGCATCTGCCATCCCTAAGGCTCAATTAAACCCTCAATATGTTTGTAAAAGTTTTATTTATTCACTCATTCAACAAAAATACAGTGAATGGTGACTGTGTTGTAAGTGATGGGAGTACGTTAGAGAACAAGCTGGACACACACTTCCCAAGGAGCTCACAATCTATTTGAAGATACACAGACGTTGATCAGGTAGCAAAAATTTATAATTACAGAGTGGGATGAGAGCAAGGAAGGGGTGACTTCAGAGATCTAAGTGGGCCTAGAATAGGGATTCTGCATAGCTAGAGTCAGGGAATTCTTTCTAGAAGGACTGATACTTGAGCTGAGTCCGAAGGACAAGGAGGGGTTGAGAACTTCTTCCCCACTCTGGGTGTAGCTCCTCAACTTGACCCTTCTTGCTCCCAGACGGCAACGTTGTACCCTGGTGTGGTTTTCGGCATCTGCTTCATATTGAATTGCTTCATCTGGGGAAAGCACTCCTCAGGAGCGGTAAGTGCCCTCCCCTCTCCTGCAAGGGAGGGCCAGCTGTGCTCAGTCCCACTCCCCAAGGCCACTTCCTGCTATTCCCTTCCCTTTTCTGAGTCCCCAAAGTTCTGTTCCCATCCCTGGAGGCTGAAGGCTGGCAAGGGGTTTCCCCAACCCTGCCCATTGTCTGCCCATGCCCTAGCCCTGGCCTTCCTGTGGGCTCTTTCACACAACTGCGAAAGCTCACTTCTCTAAAGGCAGGTTTCCACAGTCCAGGGGGCAACTTGGGGAATTTCCCTTTGTCTTAATCAGGAGAGAGCTGCCTCATGTGAGTATATTAGGTCAATATCCCAAAACAGGGCTGTCCTCCTCAGTGTCCCTACACCTCAGCACCACAGTCCCTGCAGGTAGAGGCAGAGATGAAGGGGAAAGTGAGATTATCCTCTCTTTAAAGTGGAAATCCCACCAGCCCCAGTCCAGTGTGTTGCCAGCAGCTGCCCATGACTCGTTGACCAGGATGTTGAGCTCAGTTGGGAGTCAGGGCATGAAATTTCCATCAATTAGACCTACTGTAGAGATGAGGCAGGCATTTGCCATCCCATCCTTAGCAGATGGAGCCACCTACCCCTTCCTGCATGTGCCCATTAAAGATCCTTGCAGGAAGCAGGTCCAGGCAGCTGGAGGGCTGGGTTTTCCCCTATCAAATTAGGAAACCATCATCAGGAAAGATGGAACCATGCCCTTCCTCTCACTTCCTCTTTTTAATATCTGTTTTCCTTCTCTCTTTCAACGTTTTTCTATTACCTACTGCTCATTAGAAATACTCACTATAGAAATTTTGCAAAGTAGAGAAGTTAAAAGAAGAAATACAGGCCAGGCATGGTGGCTCACAACTATAATCCCAGCAGTTTGAGAAATCAAGGTGGAAAGATCACCTATGGCCAGGAGTTGGAAACCAGCCCGGACAATAGTGAGACCCTGTCTCTACAAAAAATATAAGAAAAAATTAGCCAGGCATGGTGATGCACACTTGTAGCCTCAGCTACTTGGGAGGCTGAGGCAGGAGGATCACTTGAACCTGGGAGTTGTGGGTGCAGTGAGCTATGATGACACACTACTGTACTCCAGCCTGGGCAACAGAGGGAGACTTTGTCTCCAAAAAAAAAAAAGGCTTGGCGCCCATAGCACAGTGGTTATGGCACCAACCACGTACACTGAAGCTGGCGAGTTCGAAACCAGCCTGGGTCAGCCAAACAACAATGACAACTGGAACAAAAAAATAGCCGGGCATTGTGGTGGGCACCTGTAGTCCCAGCTACTTGGGAGGCTGAGGCAAGAGAATTGCTTAAGCTCAAGAGTTTGAGGTTGCTGTGAGCTGTGATGTCATAGCGCTCTACAGAGGGCAACATAGTGAGACTGTGTCTTCAAAAAAAAAAAAACGAAGAAATTTAATATAACCCACAATTCAACCACCCAGAGATACATATATGTAGATCTTCAATATATGTTCTTTTAGTCCTTTTACCTTTTGTAGGTAAAATGGAATTATGTCATTTTTAAATTATAAAATAACAGCAATCATGTACTTAGTTTGTAAAAAGTACTGTTCTAAACACTTATTAACAAGTATATTAATTTATATCTTTGTCTGTGGTTCTTGTACAAATTTAATAACTATACAGAAGAGGATAAAGAAGAAAATGAAAAAGCAGTTCTAATCCCCCATATCCCATCTGAGGAAGTCCTGTTAGGTTTTTGGCATGGGCCTTTCCAGGCCCAGACACAAATAAATATAATCATCTCTTGGTATCCCTAAGGATTGGTTCTAGGACCTCCATGGATGCCAAAATCCAAGGCTGTTGAAGTTCTGTATATAAAATGGTATCAGGCGGCGCCTATGTCTCAGCGAATAGGGCACCGGCTCCATATACCGAGGGTGGCGGGTTCAAACCCGGCCTCGGCCGAACTGCAAAACAAACAAACAAAAATAGCTGGGCGTTGTGGCAGGTGCCTGTAGTCCCGGCTACTCGGGAGGCTGAGGCATGAGAATCGCCTAAGCCCCAGGAGTTGGAGGTTGCTGTGAGCTGTGTGATGCCATGGCACTCTACCGAGGGTGATAAAGTGAAACTCTGTCTCTACAAAAAAAAAGGTATCGTATTTCACATAATCTATACACATCTTCCCATTTACTTTAAATTATCTCTAGATTACTTGTAATACCTAATATATTGTAAATGCTAAGTAAATAGTTGTTATGCTATATTTTTGTTTGTATATTTTTGTGTATTATTATTTTTATTGTTCCCAAATATTTTTGATCCTCAGTTGATTAAATCCAAGCATTCAGAACTTGTGAGTACAGAGGGCTGGCTGTATTATGTTTTTATTAAAATAGAGTCTCTGTACATACAGTTCCATAATCTGCTTTTTTTCACTTAATATATTGTATGCGGCAGCGCCTGTGGCTCAAAGGAGTAGGGCGCCGACCCCATATGCCGGAGGTGGTAGGTTCAAACCCAGCTCCAGCCAAAAACTGCAAAAAAAAAAAAAAAAAAATAATAATAATAATAATAATATATTGTAGGGGCTCAGCTCCCATAGCACAGCACAGTGGTTACGGTGCCAGTCACATATACCAAAGTTGGTGGGTTTGAACCTGGCTTGGGCTAGCTAAACAACAGCCCAAGAGTTTGAGGTTGCTGTGCGCTGTGATGCCACAGCACTCTACCAAGGATGACACAGTGAAAATGTCTCAAAAAAATAATAATAATAATATATTGTAGGGCTCACACCTATAATCCCAGCCCTCTGGAAGGCCAAGGCGAGTGGATTGCTTGAGCTCAGGAGTTTGAGACCAGCCTGAGCAAGAGCAAAACCCCATCTCTAAAAAGATAGCCAGGTGCCTGTAATCCCAACTACTTGGGAGGCTGAGGCAAGAGGATAACTTGAGCCCAAGAGTTTGAGCTTGTTGTAATGCCATGGCACTCTACCAAGGGTAACAAAGTGAAACTGTCTCAAAAAATATATGTGTGTGTGTGTGTATATAAACATATGTATTGTGGTGTTTTATTCTAACAAAATTGGGAGCACTTTGTATGATTTTTTTTTTCTTTTTTTCTTCACTTAACATATCACACATAATTTCTTTTCATTCTGACCTGTCGTCTCCCCTTTGTCATCTTCCCTTCCTTCTCTGTTTCTACCCACTTCTTCTCTGTGTGACGGAGCCATCCCTCATTTGGGATGCCAAGGTTCCTTCTTCACTGAGAGCCCAAATGATCCCCATCTCTACTCTGCCTTTCTCCCAAGGCTGAGGTCAGCCCCAAGAGATTCTGGCTAAGAGCCCTGGGGGTGGGGAATTGGGTTCTGCAGGACTTTCCTCACCACAGTGGCTCTGCTGTGCACATGGCTTCTCATTCCCTGGCCCCTAGAAGGTCTCCCTCCCCATTATATGGCCCCCATCCTGGGCATCAGAGCCTTGTGGGGGCCTTACAGCACTGTGTCCATAGGTACCCTTTCCCACCATGGTGGCTCTTCTGTGCATGTGGTTCGGGATCTCCCTACCCCTCGTCTACTTGGGCTACTACTTCGGCTTCCGCAAGCAGCCATATGATAACCCTGTGCGCACCAACCAGATTCCCCGACAGATTCCTGAACAGCGGTGGTACATGAACCGATTTGTGGGGTGAGTCTTCCAACAGGGGCCTCTGGAGTGGGAAAGGCCAACACTCCCCTGAGTCGTCTCTTTAGAAGGACATGGAAGAGGGTATCCTTCCCACTAGGGTGCAACCAGCATTCCTGCAGCTTTAGCTAATAAACTTGATGCAAGCTTAGCTTCACTGCAAGCTCAAGAGGACCAGATTGTAGCCAGGCTTGGTGTTGGCCTAGAAACCAGGACAGACAGGGAAGAGAAAGATGGAAGGGAATGATGAGACATATTAAGACCATCACTTGTACCTTAAGCAAGTCACCCCACCTCTCTGCACCTCAGTTTCTCCTCCATAAAGTGGGGAGAATAAAGAGGTTATAACGGAACAGAAGCATGCAGAAAAATTAGAACCACCATCCCCATGTAGGTACTCTCCCATCATGCTGGCTTGAGAGGGAGCTTGGGGTTTCCCAGGGGCCTGGGTCTCCTAGCAGTGTTAACCCTCTTGTTCCATGGCAGCATCCTCATGGCCGGGATCCTGCCCTTTGGCGCCATGTTCATCGAGCTTTTCTTCATCTTCAGTGTGAGTACTGCTACCTACCCCACCCCTCCACCCACGCAGCCTGGTCTCCCCCTCCACTCAAGTGCCCTGCCACTTACTGCCTGTGAGATTTCAGACAGGCCATTGGGCCTCTTGGAGCCCCATTCTTCACCCTAAAATCAGGTAACAGCCCAGCTTCCCAGGACAGCATAGAAAGTTAAATGAGATGTGCCATGTGTACAGGTCTGGTGTGTGGAAGGGGCTCAGTAAATAGAAGCTGCTTCGGTAATACTGCAGGCATTCACCACCATGATTAATAGCATTGCTGCATCTGCTTTGATTGCTGGGTCCCTGTACATCTTAACGTGTCTGCATTACTCCAAACTCCCAGAGAGTGGGAACCACATGCCAGTCCCAGAGGCCCTAATGATACAGTAGTTGTCTCCACTCCTGCCCTGGTGATAGGTGTTGGGCTGGGGGAAGGAGCAGCAGGGTGGGGGCAGGTCAGCTGAAGGCCACTGTGGTGTGTCCACAGGCAATCTGGGAGAATCAGTTCTATTACCTCTTTGGCTTCCTGTTCCTCGTTTTCATCATCCTGGTGGTGTCCTGTTCACAAATCAGCATCGTCATGGTGTACTTCCAGCTGTGTGCTGAGGTGAGGGGAATGGGGCCAGGAGGTGGGGGAGGAGGCTGGATCTAGCACTGAATAGGTCGATGGGGCTATGCAAAGAGGCTGGTCTGGGTTTCCTGTGTGGGCCCTTTTCTGGCTGTGAGGTCTTGGGTCAGTACCTTGCTTTGGTCCTCCAAGTCTCTATTGTATTCAGTTGTAAACTGGGGTTAATAAGACCTTACAGCTTAGTTGTGTGGGGTTGTCACCACATCTTGATGAAACGACAGTAGATTTATCAGTGCCAAGTCCAGTGCAGTAGGAATTTCTCCAGCAGGCTGATGCATATTGGGTGAATTGCCCTCCCTCTGGGGATTAACTCTTGGAAGAGTGGGTGAAGCAAGGGCTGTAGGACAAACAGCCTGGGCCAGAATCCTGGCTCCTCCATTAGAACTTCTGGATCTTGGGCAGGTTTCTTAACCTCTTCCATGTGATAGGAATAGTAATAGGGCCTGACCTGGAGGGTTGCTGTAAGGACTAAATGAGCAGATTCATACAGAGCACTTAGAATGGGGCCTGGCATATGAAAAGCATCTGCTCAAGAAATATTGTTATTGCTTTTGTTGTTGATTTTTTTAATGAGGTACCATTTATGAACACTAAAGTTCACCCTTTTTATTGTATAATTCTATAGTTTTTAGAAATGCATACAGCATGTAACCACTATCATAGTCTAGCTGTAAAACATTTCCATCACCCCAAATATTACTGCTCTTACTGAGAACCTTCAGCCCTCAGGTGCCCATTAAATATGGCAGGAAGAGGTTCTGCCTAAAGACAGCAATGACTGTTCCTCTGTTTCCTCCTCAGGATTACCGCTGGTGGTGGAGAAATTTCCTAGTCTCCGGAGGCTCTGCATTCTACGTCCTGGTTTATGCCATCTTTTATTTTGTTAACAAGGTACCTCCCTCTTTGATAGGGTCTTCTTAGGCCCCATAGGGCAGGATGGTGGAGAAGATGCTGGTAGAAAAACCCGAGTATCTGAATCATACTTTCCCACCTTGAATGGGAAGGACCAAAGCCATCTAGAACTGTTTCTGCATCTTTGTGCTCTGTATGTTTGGGAGACAAAAACCATCAGGATAAATGACAGTGAGAATATTGCATAAAAAACTTCCAGATACAGCCAAAGCAGGATTCAAAGGCAGCATGTCAGTCACTCTCAGTGCTTTTAACAGGAAGTAAGAAAAACTTGTAATACTGTATACACCAAGAAACTAGGGGAAAAAAGAACAGTAATGTGAAAGAAAAGATGAAAGGAGTTAATAAAGATAAAAGCAGGAAATACTGAAATAGCATTGAGAACCCTAATTTAGGACCTCAGGCATCCTGTCTCTGCAGGCTTCCTTCTCATGCTTCACATAAGTACTGTTTGGTCCTGCAGAGAGTAAGGAGAGGATGGGCGGGGACTTCGCCTGCATCCTAGAGCCCTCCTTGCTACAAGATATAGGTAAAGTGTGATCCAATAGTAAAAGGAAGTCAGGGTTACTGACTAGGACATATTCACAAACCTCACCATCTCCAAAAATGTGGCAGGGGTAAGACTACAAACAGGTCCCTATAATAGTATTGATAATACATAAACCAGATGGGCCACTGAGGTGGAGTTTTGAGGAGCTCTGGTGGTCCCTCACCTTCAAAGCTAACATTCACGACCTGACTTCATCCATGGTACTTTGTGTCTCCAAACCCCACAAGCAAGCTCTTGTGCTTGCAACCAGAGTGTATTTGCCAAGTGGAGTTGTAGGTAAGTAGGTTGAAGCTTGGAATGACCTTCCCCCAAATAATCAGATTGGGAAAGACTTCAAGGATCATTTAGTGTGGTGCTCTACCCCTGCTTCCAGTCCTCTGCTCCCACAGTCTCAACAGATGGTCTTCTAGCTCAGAGGTCAGCAAACTGCAGCCCTTGGGCCAGCAGACCAGTTTCTGTAAGTAAAAGTTTTATTTGTTAGAACACAGCCATGGTCATTCATTTATGTATCATCATCTGTAGCTGCTTTCATACTATAGTGGCAGAGATGAACAGTTGCAGCAGATACCATGTGGCCTGCAAAACCTAAAATATTTATATCAGGCTCTTTCAGAAAAAGCTCATTGACCCCTGCTCCAGCACATTCAATGACACTCCCTCCTGACACTACCCCTCTCTTCCTGGACAGTTCCTATCATTATCAGGGTGTTCCTTTATTCACACTACAGTCTGCCTTCCTGTAACTTCCTTCCACACACCTTACTCTTATCCTGGGCTCATCCAGAACAAATTATAGCCCACATTAATTAGAAGTCTTATGTGTGGCAAATGACCAAAACCCAGTACAAAGTGGCTTAAACAAAAAGAGAATTTATTGGCTGACATACACAGCTAGAAAGTTTAATAAATTGGAGTTCTGGCTCAGCACCTGTAGCTCAGTGGCTAGGGTGCCAGCCACATACACCAGAGCTGGTGGGTTCGAATCCAGCCCGGGCCTGCCAAACAACAATGACAACTACAACTACAATCAAAAAATAGCCGGGCATTGTGGCAGGTGCCTGTAGTCCTAGCTACTTGGGAGGCTGAGGCAAGAGAATTGCTTAAGCCCAAGAGTTTGAGGTTGCTGTGAACTGTGACGCCTTGGCACTCTACCCAAAGGGACACAATGAGACTCTGTCGCAAAAAAAAAAAAAAGAAAAGAAAAGAAATTAGAGTTCTGGGTGCAGTGGTTTACACCTGTAATCCTAGCACTTTTGGAGGCCACAGGTAGATTGCTTAAGAAAAAAAACAGCCTGAGTAAGAGTGAGATCCAGTCTCTACTAAAAATAAAAAATTAGCCAGGCGTCATGATGGGCACCTGTTGTCCCAGCTACTGGGGAAGCTGAGGAAAGAGGATCACTTGACCCCAAGACATTGAGGTTGTGGTCAGCTATGATACCACAATACTCTACCTAGGGTGACAGTGAGACTCTGTCTCTGAAAGAAAAAGAAAGAAATTAGAGTTCTAGCTTTAGGCATGATTAGGTCCAGGGGTCAAGATATCAGAGTTCTGTGTGCACATCTTATTTCCGTGTGTCTTTTTTTTTTTTTGGCTTGGTCTACAGGCAGTTTCTTTTCCACAAAGTGGAAAGATGACCAGAGGAAGCCCTAGAGCTAAAAGAATGTCTTTCCACCATGCACCAGTCCCAACTCTTCTTAGGTGACATGCCTGCTCCCTATTTATCAGGTCCAGCAGGATGACATGTTCTGATTGACTGGCTTGGGTTTTGTAGGAGGACTGATGGCCCCCACAGGACCGAGTGTTTGGAGTGTGTTCCTCAAAACCTGGAAAAGGGAAGACAGGAAAGACTATTGGGCATATTATATCACAGCCTCCTATCCTTCCTCCCTTCTGCCCCAGTCTTCCTTCTGTGCTTTGAAACCTCCAGTCCCAGTGCCTTGTCTATAAAATGAGGACCTTGACCTGCCTGAGCTCTCAGGGGCTTTCTAGCTCTGCCTCATTGGCCTGTCCATTTCCTGCTTTTATCATTGTTTGTTACTCATCCCTCTTTCCATCTGCAGCCCCAAGAGTGCTTATAAGTAGAGATGAGGGGCTGAGCCTGAAAATGTGATTTTCATCCTCAGGCTTAGGAGAGGGCCTCAAATAGTGACCTATGTTGTTTTCTTTGTTTCTTTATTGTTTTTCTTGGCTCATGGCATTCTGTGACTATGTGATTGCTGGGGAGTCTTAGAACAGTGCAACTCAGGCCTGTTGCACTAGGCATATTTTGACACCACAGTTGCAAATGTAATCCTAGCACTTTGGGAGGCCAAAGGGGTGATTGGCCAGCCTTGAAGCTTGAGGCCAGTAGTCCTAGACCAGCCTGAACAACATAGCAAGACCCCCATCTCTATTAAAAAACAAAATAGAAAAATTAGCCAGATGTGATGGCACGCACCTGTAGTTCCAGCTACTTGGGAGGCTGAGGAAGGCAGATCACTTGAGGCTAAGCATTTGAAGTTACAGTGAGCTATGGTGCCTCAGGCAATAGAAGTGAGATCCTGTCTAAGTTCCAGATTACCTCCCACTGTCCCTCACAAACACCACAACACATATCCCTAGCATCACTGTCCCTCTAAACTTTACCCCAGTTACAAAGGAGTCTGAAGGGCTCCAAGATAAAAATCATTGTTGAGATGTTAACAAATGACCAGCATTCTTGGGACAACCACAGACACTTCTCCTCTCTTCCTACCTGCTCCTTGACTGCTGCTCCAGCCACCCAGGGATGTTACCATACTATTCTGGAGTCTAGAGGACCAGGAACGGCATAGCTGTGGCCATTTCTGCCTGCGGCATTCCGACTCAGGCCCCTGAGGTCATGAGCACACAAGGCAATATACATGCCTTGGTACAGATGAAGCATAGCCATGGCTATGAGCCCTGCATGCCTCTTGCTGTCTAACTGGAGCAAGCCCCTTCCCTTTGCCATGCCTCAGTTTCCCCATAATATCAGCGAGAGGGTGGGAGCTCCACTTTGCATGGCAGCCCAGCACTAAGTGTCTGCTTCTCTCTTCTCATTGCCCCAGCTGGACATTGTGGAATTCATCCCCTCTCTTCTCTACTTTGGCTACACCGCCCTCATGGTCCTGTCCTTCTGGCTGCTCACGGGCACCATTGGTTTCTACGCAGCCTACATGTTTGTCCGCAAGATCTATGCTGCCGTGAAGATAGACTGACTGGAATGGACCATGGCCAGGCCCACTCCATCCTTGGACAGGAAGCCACCCTGCGTGGGGAACTGCAGACACGCAAAATAAAATAACTCCTGCTCGTATGGAATGTAACTCCTGGCACAGTGTTCCTGGATCCTGGGGCTGCGTGGGGGGCGGGAGGGCCTATAGATAAACCTTCCATTTTTCTTCATCTTATTCCAGTTCTGTGGGGAATGAGTTTTTTGTGGGTTGTTTTCTCTTCAGTGCTAACAAAGGTCCCTCTAATTGGGAACTCTCTGACATGTTAATTTAGGTTTATTTTTGGTTTGGGGTTTTTCCCTTCTTCTTTTTTTTTTTTTAACAAATGGATCCAGGATGGATAAATGCACCAAGATACTGGGTTTTGGTCACCGTCTCCACCTCTGCTCCTCATGGCTGTTGGCCACCCCACGACTGACTGGAAGAGAAAATGCTGGGGCTTCAGTGAGGTTTCTGAGCCCTTCAACACACATCCTGTCCACTGATGCTGCAACAAAGCACAGCTCCAGCCCGGATAGACCCTCAGTGCCAACGAGCCTCTGCCAGCCCCTTTCCCTCCCTCTTCTTTCCTCCCCAGCTCCCTCCTGGGGCTGCCAAGGCAGGGGTTCCAGCTAGGCCTCTGAGTCATCTTTTCACCAGGCGCAAGCCCAGGTCTTGGTTGCTACAAGGAAATGGCCTAGAAATACTAAGGACCAGATTCCCCAGAACAACAGGAACCACCCCTGTTCAGAACAGCCGGAGTTTGCTGGATCGACAGGAAGAGAAGACACTGCAGTTATGGAAATGTGTGTGCCAAGAAACCCTGGACCTGGGGCCGTGTATTTCCAGAGCCAAGCGTCCTCATGCCTGTGTCTGGGAAGGGATGCTCAGGCCACTAGGGGCCTCATCTCCCAGGATTGCTCCCCAACCCTTTCCTTGGGTGGGGTTTTTTTGACTCTTTGTAACAAAGTGTGCTGGTGGCAGACCCTCTCCTCCCCGACTTCAGGGCAAAACAAGGAGGCCCGGAGACCTCAGATCCCTCCCTTCCTGGCATCCCCTGGCCTCAGGGTCCATACTCAGTTCTTTAGCCAGACCCAACCCCTCTAGCTTCCACCTGAGTTCTTGCCACCTCCAAAAAACTGCTTGTGAGAAGGAAGATGGAAGGTAAGTTCTGTCATTCCTTTCCCCAATAGCCAAGAAGCCCAGTCTCCCTAAGTTAGAAAGAGGGGGCTCACATGGCTGGCCTGGTTCCTCTTGCCTTTCCCCACCTCTGCCCACCCCAGTAAGAGCAAATGTCCCAAACATTTGCTCTTAAGTTGCAAGAGACCAAATCTACCCAGGGATTAGGGTTCAGGTAGCAGCCACCCACGCTTGATCCAGCCCCTTTGGCACTCCCACCATGAGACAAAGCTCAGGATGCTGGGTAAGTTAAGAACACACCCACACACCCCTCACAGCCCACATTCTCCAGGCAACCCCTGCCAGAGCCACCAATCAAACCAGTGAACTCAGTCTTGCCTCACAGTGACTCCACAGCACCAGGCGGCATCCACCAAGAATCAGGTTGGAGAAAAGGGAACCCAAGCAGTAGAGAATGATATTGGAGTCTTTTGTTCATTCAAATCTTGGATTTTTTTCCCCTAAGAGATTCTCTTTTGGGGGGGAGTGGGGGAAACAGATGCCTCATACAAGATTCAAACATCAATTTTTCTGACTTTTTTAATCATTATCATTATTTTTAATTAAAAATGCCTGTATGCCTTTTTTTGGTCCAGTTGTAAATAAATATGCCATTGTCCTACTGTTGTGTCTCAAATCTCATGCAAGAGTTGGACTCTCCTGTCAGGCTTTCTAGGGCTAAGCCACTGCCACTCCCTGCCTGGTACAAGTCCATGGCCTCTCCCACCTGCTCGGCCCCTCCATAGTGGATTGTAAGCATTCGCCCCTCTGATGCTACCAGCAGGAAATGGCAAGTGAGTGTGAGCTTTGGTAGCAGTGAGACCTGGTTTTGGATTCTCAGTTCTAATATTTTACTGTCAACTCCACTCTCTAACATGTAGGACTCCTTCACTTGCAAGCAATAGAAGCATAGGTCGAAATGGTTTGTGTCCAAAGGGGAATTGATAGGTTCATAAGTCCTCAAAGATGTTATTGGTTTCTCTTCTGGTCTGGCTGGATTCAGGGGTACAAAGGATAGACTCACTGCCTTTTTTCACTGTGCCTTTCTCTGGCCTTACTCTGCCCATCTTCCTGGTGGTGGAGGCAGGGGGAGTATGATGTAAATCACTCTAGGCTTAAATTGTCCATTTGGGTATGCTCAGAGAGGGGGAAAGGACATGTCCCTCCCAGTTTCAGTATATTTAACGTTTATTCTTTAAATCACAAGAAATGTCTGATTGGCCCAACTTGGATCACTGTTTGCACATCTTGTACCAATCACTTCGTCCAGGGGTATACAGTACAATTAGACTGTGTCTTCAAAGGTGTTGGATTCTGTAGATTTTCACCCCACTCAGAGTGACTTGAAATGGGTGATGAGGGCTCGGCGCCTGTGGCTCAACGGGCTAAGGCGCCAGCCACGTACACCTAAGCTGGCGGGTTCGAATCCAGCCTGGGGCCCGCCAAACAACGACAGCTGCAACCAAAAAATGTCCGGGCGTTGTGGCGGGCGCCTGTACTCCCAGCTACTTGGGAGGCAGAGGCAAGAGACTCGCTTGAGCCCAGGAATTGGAGGTTGCTGTGAGCTGTAATGCCACAGCACTCTATCCAGGGTGATAGCTTGAGGCTCTGTCTCAAAAAAATAAAAAAATAAAAAAATAAATGGGTGATGAGGAAAGAACAGTTTCCCACAGTAATGGATACAAAGCAAACAACAGTGACAGTTGCCTCTTAGGCCCCACCCTCTACAACTCCAAGCCTCAGGTTCCTCATCTGCCATGAGAAGAGTGCTGGTTACTATCTGTGAAGTTCCAGAGGCTGATTGATGTTCCAAAGACTTTCCATGTATTAGCTCATTTAATCTTGGATATGATCCAAGATAACAGATAACCTGCCTTTGGGGCAGACTGTGTTACTAGCTCCCTTTTACAGAGGAAATACCCAGGTACCCAGGAGTTGAAGCAACCTGCTGGCAGTTCCAGGTGAGTGGTGGAATATTAAGCTAAGGAGCTGGACTCCAGAACTTGTCTTTCTAACCACTATAGCTGCCTTTATAAAAGCATAAGTATCTGCGTGCATGAAGTTCTATGTAATTGATACAAACTGCACAATTTATAATAAGTCTCAACACACCCATGAAACTATCAGCAGGACCTACAGCCTTGGGACCACATGTGGCCTTCTGAATCCTTGAATACAGCCTTTTGACCAAGTCCAAGTTTGCATTTGGTCAAGAGGCCACACTTGGGGAGACCACAGGTTCCCCACCCCTGGATCATGTGTGTTCCCTCCAAACCTCAAGTTGACATTTGATCCCCAGTGTTGGAGGTGGGGTCTAATGGGAAGTTTTTAGGTTGTGAGGACAGATCATTCGTGGATTAATGACTTCCCGTGGTGGCGAGTTCTCTATTAGCTCCTGAGCAAGCTGGTTGTTAAAAAGAACCTGATGCCTCCCTTCTCTGTCTTTTGCTTCCTCTCATACCCTGTGATTTCTGCAAACACCAGCTCTCCTTCACCTTCTGCCATGAGTGGAAGCAGCCTAAGGCCTTCACCCAGTCTTGAACTTTCCAACCATCAGAATCATGAGCCAAGTAAACCTTTTTTCTTTATCAATTACCCAGCCTCATGTATTCCTTTATGGCAAAATAGACTAAGGCATCATCCCCAAGAAACCAGTGGTCTTTCTGTCCTATAGAATGAGTTTGTATTTCCTAGAGCTTTATATGGATAGAATCATATACTATGTATTTTTGTCTTTTTTATTCATACTTATTTGAGGCTCATCCATGTTATGTGTGTCAATAGTCTATTCCTTTTTAATTTGTGAGTAGTATTCCATTGCATGCAATTTGTTTACCCATTCATCTGTTGGTAGACATTTTTGGGTTTTCAGTTTTACAAATAAAGTTGTTATGAACAAGTGAAACAGTAAAGTGGCTGGGGTACATGTTTCTAATTTAATTCTGTTGTGAGCAGAAACTGTATGTGACATGACTCATTTTGACTTTGGTGAGACTTGTACTGCCCCAAATATGGTCTATCTTGGCAAAAACTCATGTACAATAAAAAAGAATGCATATTCCATGTTCTTGGGTGGATTATTCTATACATATCAATCAGGTCAAGTTGACTGATAGTGGTATTCAAGTCTATGATAATTCTTGCTGATTTTCTGCCTGCTTGTTCTATCAGTAGCTGAGAGATGGACGCTAAAATCTCTAACTATAATATCTACTATTGTAGATTTGGATATTTCCCCTTGAAGTTCTGTTTTTGCTCTGTGTATTTTGTTAGACACATATTGTCCTTTGGATGGATTTATCCCTAGTAATATCCTAGTAAAATCTACTTTATTTGATGTGAATATAACTAATCCCACTATCTTTTTTTTTTTTTTAAGAGACAGAGTCTCGGCTCGGCCCCTGTGGCTCAACGGGCTAAGGTGCCAGCCACAAACACCAGAGCTGGCGGGGTCGTAACAACCCCCGGCCCGCCAAACAACAATGGTGGCTGCAACCAAAAAAATGGCTGGGCGTTGTGGCAGGCGCCTATAGTCCCAGCTACTTTGGAGGCGGAGGCAGGAGACTCGCTTGAGCCCAGGAACTGGAGGTTGCTGTGAGCTGTGATGCCACAGCACTCTA
>CAUYRH010173683.1:0-18885 GCA_963574655.1 Perodicticus potto
GTGACTGAGTGAGCAAAGTGATCTCTCTTTCTAAACAGCATTTGGCATTGATTCAATTACCAGTCATTATCTATGTCCTTAACGAAAACTTCTTCAACTGCTATTTATTTCAGTATTGTCAAAAGACAAAAGAATTCCTTAGCATATGATTTGGTATTCTTGGGCAGTGTACCAAATTTGTCTACACTGACATTTGTTTACACTTTAGATTGTTAACTTTTAGAGAACTGCTGGCTCTAAAAGTCTGAAATTACATGGTGAAAATCTGTTTGGGGGAGTTTATCAAGAAAGTGGTAAATGATTGCACAAGGAAGAGCCATTTCTAAAGGAAGAAGTATTTACAGATGGCAGTTGCGCCAGCGTAGCCGCTGGGCTGCCATGCTACCCACTTGCCAAGCTCTTCACATTTACATTGTGCTTATCAGTCTCCTGAATGTGTTTCCTCTCTCTAGTCTTGTGAACATTTTATTGATTCGTAATCAATTATGTCTCTTGCTTGTAACGAACAAATATTGACTTTTAATGTCAAAGGCAACTGCAGAATCGCAGGCTTTTGGCACCAACAGTCAACACCGTCCTGCCTGGTACAAGCGTCCCAAATTTCAAAAATCAGTTCAGCAGAACCAGAGCTGCTAGTACCCAAAAGAGTCGTTAGGTGGCAGTGGTGGATAGGAATGTTGCTAGTGTCTTCGGCAGTCCAGGAGACAGCCAGCTGTTCCTTGTAGGAGGTACTAATGCTGCAGGTTGTGGGCATTTTGCTGTTCACAGAAGGGAGTGTGAGCAGGTAGGACTGCTGAGAGTCTCTTTCCAAACTCTCTGATTTAGATATTAAGACCAAGGCCATCTCACTAGATACAAGTGTCAAAACAAAAGCCACAAACTCAGGACCTGCTCATGAGGATATCACAAAATACTTACCTGTTGTCGGGTTTCATAGAAGCTATTTTCAAGCACGCCATTACACATGTGATTTTGGACAAATAAATGACTACTTGGCAGTGTTTCCTAGTGATGTAGGGCCCATATTATTCACTTCAAACCACAGTGTTTTTGTTTCATAATAAACCCTCAATATTTTTTAAATGATTGATTTCATTTTTCTTCTCCAGGCCTAAGTTTGTTCATCTATAGAATGAGAGGGTGTCTACAGATGAGAGCGTTTCTAGTTCTTTTTTTTTTTTTTTTTTTTTTTGGAGATAGTTTAAATTTTTAACCCTCAGTAGAGTGCTGTGCAGTCACAGTTCACAGCAACCTCAAACTCCTGGGCTTAAGTGATTCTCTTGCCTCAGCCTCCCAAGTAGCTGGGACTACAGGTGCCTGCCACAACACCCAGCTATTTTTGTTGTTGTTGTCGCAGTTGTCGTTGTTTGGCTTGCCCAGGCTGGATTTGATGTATGTGTATGTGGCTGATGCTGTACATGGGTGCCAAGCTGGGTTGCTAGTTCTAAAAGTCTGAAATTCCGTGATTTTCATTAAATATAATAGAGTTTGTTAGCTTCACTAGCAAAAGGCCAGTGACCTTGGAATTATGGAGGTTATCTGGAGAGGTAGAAAGGTACTTTTGTATCTGATTTGCAGAATTTGCACATTCCTTTTGTAGCAACTCAGATAAGATTTTCTCAGGTTTACCCTAATCTTTTTTTGGGGGGAAGGATTCATTGAGGGTACAAGAAACCAGGTTACACTGATTGCATTTGTTAGGTAAAGTCCCTCTTACAATCGTGTTTTGCCCCCACGGTTTACTGTAATCTTAACTCCCTAAGACATCCAGAAACCAAATTCCAGCAAGCACACACCATAACCATCAATGTCTAACATCTGCTCCCCTACTCACAATTTTCTCACTTACATATTCAATTCTAAACTTTCCAAAAAGCAAGGTAACAAGGAATCAGGAGAAAACCAGCAAGAGACAGACTGTGGCATAAGAGAATCTGCCAAGGGCACAAAGTCTCATATCCAGTGGTAAAAGTCATATAGACATGTGCTTCTATAGCCAAACACATAACTGTCAGACAGAATTTTTTAGTGGAATTTGTTCCAATTGTTCTTTAGATTAACCTTATCTTCTGTCTGAAATTAATCTGTCGGTCTTCAGAAGAATTAATACTCTTCTTCTCCTCACAGGCAATGTTCTGTATTTAATAGACCCATCTAACAAAGATATTTGTACCAGAATGTTTATTGCAGCCCAATTCATAATTGCTAAGTCATGGAAGAAGCCCAAGTGCCCATTGACTTAAGAATGGATTAATAAATTGTGGTATATGTACACCATGGAATATTACGAAGCCTTAAAGAAAGATGGAGATTTTACCTCTTTCATGTTTTACATGGATGAAACTGGAACATATTCTTCTTAGCGAAGTATCTCAAGAACGGAAGAAAAAGTATCCAATATACTCAGCCCTACTATGAAACTAATCTATAGCTTTCATATGAAGGGTATAACCTGATTATAGCATAAGAGTATGGGGCAAGGGGCAAGGGGGGAGGTGAGGGGGCAGAATGGGTGGAGGGAGGGTAATTGGTAGGATCACACCTACGGTACATCTTACAAGGGTACAGGTGAAACCTACTAAATGCAGAATATAAATGTCTTAACACAATAACTAAGAAAATGCCATGCAGGCTATGTTAACCAGTTTGATGAAAATATTTCAGATTACATATGAAACCAGCACATTGTACCCCATGATTGCACTAATGTACACAGCTATAATTTAACAAAAAAGAAAAAAAACCCAGATCCATTAAGTTTTATCCACATGGGGGTTAACTTGACAGAGTATGATGAGAAAGGTTATCATTTTCTTAAGTATGGCTTCACACTTCTACACATTCTAGGGCAAAATCTCTCAAAGTGAAAACAGAACATTCAGTGCATATTCCTTCCTCTATTTCTTTTCCTTCTTTTCTCCCTTCAACCTACCAGTGTGCCTTCTTTTTGAGTTGGGAATGTGTTCTACTTTGTTTTTAAAGAGCATCCGGAACTTCCAACAAAAGAGATTAGCAGGGAAGTTTAGAAGGAAACACTGCTAAAAACATACTTTCCGTTTTTATGTTAAGTATACTTCTGTTAAGTATGTTTTTAAACATACTTTACATTTTCTTTTGTTAAGCCATATAAATTGCCGGTAATGGGGGCAGGGAGACCTCCAGATGTCTTCCAGTAAATGGCTTCCTCAACCAAATCTTTAGGGATTTTATCACAATTGAGAAATCTCTACTAAATCTCCACTTGCCTCCAGTCTAAATAATTTCCCTTTGTCCACGTATAGGCTATCCCAAAAGAGACCTGTTTGCATTTTAAACTTTAGAATTTGATCTGTTTTTGTTTTTTTTTTTAAGTTGCAAGCTTGAGCCCAGAGGCTTTAAAGATGGGGGAGAATAGTTTTGTTGAAATGGATGGATGGCTAGAAATAATACATATATAAACAAACAGAACAATAGATTACCCAGGAAAAGGAATCTTACAAAAAATCTGGCTGTTTCAGTCAACTGAAGATGGGTTCCAGCTGTCTGTTCCTGGAGATGGGTCCCAGCTGTGTGAGTCTAGAGGCCCCCGCTCCTGGTTCTGATTATATAGCGCTCATACGAAGGGGTGGAGAGAACAGATCTAAGGACACCCAAACCTGGCAAAGACATGAAAACCAACAACAATCCTCTTGAACAAATAAAGAAGAGAGCCATTTACCTTTCCCCTGGGCATGATAGGGTTAAATATTAACCCACCTGAATGGATTAGAAATTTGTTCATGTGGTAAACATGGCCTTTGTCCCACAGCTATCTTTATCTGAAGTCTGTGGTTCTTACTCTTGCCAATGACAGCACTGAGATTTCATTACTCACAAACAGTAGTTTGGATCCATAAGATAACATCTAGCATCTTATCCACTCAGAGAACTGCCTTGGAAGAAGTGACAGAGTAGGCTACAGTCTTCTTTTTCTCTCTTCTTTATTTATCCACATAATTTGGATATTAAGCAAGTTGTTTCACAGATTTCACAAAACCAAAAAAAGCACTTTGAGAGAAGGTTATGTGACAGCTATTAGTACCCTGCCCCCCTACCTCAACCTCCCAGTAATATCCTTGCCATGTTTTCTGGACTTCTTCCTTTCATCTTTACCTGTCTTCAAGAGACTAACCCTGTGGCTCAGCGCCTGTGGCTCAACAGGCTAAGGCGCCAGCCATGTACTCCTGAGCTGGCAGGTTCGTATCCAGCCTGGGCCCGCCAAACAACAATGACAGCTGCAACCAAAAAAAAAAAAAAAAAAACTGGCCGGGCGTGCACCTGTAGTCCCAGCTACTTGGGAGGCGGAGGCAGGAGACTCGCTTAAGCCCAGGAATTGGAGGTTGCTGTGAGCTGTGATGCCACAGCACTCTATCCAGAGTGACAGCTTGAGGGTCTGTCTCAAAAAAAAAAAAAAAGGAGACTAACCCTGAACACTCAATCTTCTTTTCCTTGTAACACAGTTGCCAAAGAGATTATCTTCACCATTAATGTAATGCTAATATTGCATCCACTCCCAAAGTAGATTCATAGCTTGCACAGAAACAGTGGGCCAAAGGGCACTAGGATCATTTTTATGGATTCTACAGTTTGGAATATTAGGCAGAAGCAGAATATTAACTATTTCACAGATCCTCTCCCCCAGCACTCACCTACTGGGTTGTTGGATCTAGAATACTATTATCTTTTTAAAATCCTCAACCCTCTGATGTCATGCACCCACCTCCAAGTATTCAATCTGCCTGCATTAGAGGTGTCAACTAAAAACAAATGCACTTGAAATCATCATAATATTATTATCAGTGTTACCTTTCATTCCATAAAGCTCTCATATACTTGATCCCATTTAACTGTCTCCAGACTGTGTGAGGTAGGTAGTATGTAAGCCTGTTATGCTTCTGAGGAAACTTCAAGATCAAACAGCAAATTATTTGTTTGTTGGTTTTTGTTTTTTTTTTTTTTTTTTTTGCAGTCTGGTGGGGCTGGGTTTGAACCTGCCACCCTCAGTATATGGGGCCAGCGCCCTACTCACTCAGCCACAGGCGCCACCCTCAAACAGCAAATTAATGATGGAGTCAGACTTCAAACACTCCATGTTCGGGTGGATAATCTACTCATCTTTTCAGACTCAGTTCTAGCAATGCTTTCTCTGAGTCCCAACTGAGCCTGCTCAATCCTATCCAATCCCTGGAAGAGTTGCTCACTGCTCTTATATCTTCATTTTTGAGGTATTGGTGCCCCCTCCAAAGCAAAAATCCCTAGGAGAGTAAATTCTTTAAACAGCTGTCAGGAATTTACACAGCCTTGGGCATGTTCTTCAGGCTGGTCTGAAGAACAGCTTTTGGTAACTGGAAGGGACTGAACTTGAGGAAGAAGAACAGGCAACATGGGGAACCTGGAAAAGGACAAACTTTATCTACTTTTCAGACTTGTTGGGGCACAGCCCTGCCTGACCTTCATTTTTCCTCCTTTCTCTTCCCTTCTCTCTGTATCTCCAACCAAATCCTGAGCTACAAGGACAAAAGTTGGCAAACTGCCATAAATTGCTTTTACGCAATACCAGTTGACTCTGGCAAGAAAGGGACAGGCACATCTTTGATCAGTACTGTCAAATGTCGAAGTTTCTTCGGTCAAATGCCACAGTTCAAAGTGTTTTAGGAAAAGAAGTAATGAAATTGGAGCCCACAGAGCGGGCAGTCCACTGGCATCTGATAGAATACCCAAAGGAGTGCCCAAAGAGTACCCATGGGCAAATATATCATTTGCAAGTGGTACCTGTTTTAAATTAATCGCATATCACTTTTTAAACAGACACTGAAGAACTGAGTTCTAAAAAGTTATTAACCACTTATTTGTTAGGGAGGAGACCTGCCAGGTTCATTGCAACACCCCTATTGCATCAGCAGTCCCTGATGGACACAGCAGCCAGCCTACTATGACTTGATCAACATGATCCTTCACTGATAAATTGCCTCAGAGCAGCAAAAAGGTACTTTACCCTAACACAAACACACACACAGCGTCTCATGGCCTGAAACACCAATTCAAGCACCAACTTATACAAACAGAACAGATTTTAGAGTTAGGCAGTCCTGCAGCAGGGTAGCCTGGAGCCTCTGAACACAGTCAGGTCCTTTCACTGCTTCTGTGCATTTTCCATCCTTTCTGCCAAACTATAGTTTTTTCTGCACTACTAGAGTGCTTTCTTTTATATGAGACAGGTCGTTGACTTCTCATGACTCCATGAGAACATAGAATAGGAGAGGGAAGGGGCTTCTGAGACCATCTGTGGATCCCTCACTTTACAAATGAGGTAACTGAGGAACAGAGAGAGAGGCATGCATTGCCTAAAGAACATATCCGGTTCCTACAACTAGAAGCTTTCCAATGCATCCCACGACTTTTATATTCAATACTAGTAATTTCTGGAAAATCAAAGCTAATTTTAAAGGTGCCAATGAAAGTTGCTGTTTAAAGGAAACCCACACTGAATATTTCCACAAATTCCAAAAATATTTTACTCCCCCTTTCATGGGTAAAAGAGTTGCTTAAAGTGAAGTTGTTAGGAAATGCATTTGTATACAGCTGAGAAAGATTTCCTTATGCAAAGATTAGGTTATAGAGAAGTAAAAAACTTATTTTGTTTTCTTAGAAAGAAACAGGGAGAGAGAGAAAAGGGGAGAGGGAGAGAGGAAAAGAAAGAAAAGATAGAAAGAAAAGAATGGATATGACGCAGCACTGAAAAAAGGCAGGGGAAAGTGGCAGTGGTAAGGACAAGCAGCTTGCCACTTGTATGGAGACCACAAAAAAAGGAAAAAAGTAGTGATTATTGTCAGTTGACAATACAAGTAACTGGGTTTTTTGTGTTTTGTGTGTTTGTTAGTTTGTGTTCTGGGAGACTTACTTATTTTCCAGTTCTGGAAAAAGTGGTCTGACAAATACAGGGTGGCCATAAAGTTGGTGTGCAATCTAAAATAGTGTGCCATTTTAAATTGCACACAAACTTTATGGACATCCTCTATTTAAAAAAGTCCTTTTGTCTGCTCAGTTCCTTTTAATTGCTGTGTAGACATCTCTACAGGGTATAAAAAATCTTAAAAGATAGGCGATTAATCTCAAAAAACAGCTTTAGAACGAAGTTAAGGTTAATGTTCCCTGTAGTCAATCTTGGAGACAGCAAATTAGATATTTTCCCTTGTTACATAATTCCTTAACAAAGCCATCCCCTCAAAAGTGTTTGTAACAAACTTATCTTACCTCACTAACTAGTTAACAGCTCTGTTAGTAGCTGTTTGAGTACCTGAGGCTGCCTCTGGGAGGTTGGCTGTGTGCTCAGATAATTATGTTGCTTGGATTTCTAGTGATGACATTTATGACTTGATTATAAGATTCTCACTGTCAAAGAGGGAGAGTCTTGGTTCATCTGAGATTTCCCTAGCCCCCTGAGTACAGATGAAATTGTTTTTACTGGCCTTCCTAAATAAAGATGAAAGCTACGCATGGGCTTCCCCTTGTACTATTATCATTTGATGTGCTGCCTAACGGAGAAAAAACTGAGGATCCCAACCTCCCAGGAAGAAGGTTTAGAGAAGAGGGCGTTGGCAAGTGTCTCCAAGAATTTCGCAACACTGGCTGGCTGATTAAGGGCGGGGAGACAGAGGGGAGTAAACAGAAAACATCAGTCCCCAAATGTTAGCTATGCTTGCAAAAATGGGACAAAGCCTGCTTCACAAATCTGATCACCCAGGTGATCAGCCTGGGTACCAAGCGAAGTCTCCTTAGCTGTGGGAAAATGCAGGCTTCCCGGGACCGTCCTTTGGTTCTCTGATCCTGTGGTCCCCACTGAGCCAGTAGGGCATTCCCACTGGCATCTCTGCCTAGCTGCAGAAGGTAATGCAGAACACCAACTCGTACAAAGACTGGGCTTTTACCTCTCTCTCCACTCCTCCCCCCACCCCCAGCCCGGTCTCGCAAATGCCTCCCTGCGGGGCCCCACACAGCGTCTGCCAGGACTGGACTCCTGGGGTCAAACTTTCCAGACGAAGAAGCTACCAAGCTGGAAGAAGAGTAAGAATGGGGACCCACCTCGGCCTCGGAACTAGACTGCAGCAACAAGGCGGAGCCGTGGAAAGTTTTGTTTCTCGTGGGTTTCTTGCTCCCTGGCACAATAAATGATGGGGAGCTGGTAGATTTCCTTTAGAATCTGGCTTTGGATCTGCTTGGGGTCGGCGTGCGTGCGTGTGTATGTGTGGGTGTGGGTGCGCGCGCGGACGCGACAGGGATGGCAGTGAGGAGAGGAGCGTCCGCCGGGGAGCCTCTGGGTAGCTGGCGCCGCGCCCCACTTTTTTCCGGAGGCTCCTAGAATCTGGATCCGCCTCCGGAGCAGACTTCGCGGCAGCCTCCGCCCAAGGCTCAGTGGGCGCATCCAGCGCAGGCAGAGAACGCACCTCCGCGCCGCGCTCCTGCCCCAGGTGAACCCAAAGGAGAGGGTGCGCGGCGGCGAGGACACGGCCTCCAGGGAGAACAGGCCGCGAGAAACCCACCGGACTCTCAAGAGCGTGGTAGCCCCTTGTGGGGTGCTTAGGAACTTAGGGAGTTGGCGTGCCGACTCTGGTCTCTGGACCCGTCTGCCACGTGCTCGTTCAGTGCGGTTCTTAGGCGAGACAGTCCAAAAATAAGACAGTTTGCGCAGCACTTTTTTTCAGTAATTGATAATGAGGAAAATTTTTCAAAATGCCGTAGGGCTCGTCCGGGATTTGAACCCGGGACCTCTCGCACCCAAAGCGAGAATCATACCCCTAGACCAACGAGCCACAGTGATAGCATGTCGCTTTTGTTTCCTATGGCTTAAGCTTCCGGCTACGAGTTGGCGGCGGGGCTACTCCAGGATTTTACTTTTTCTGTGTGACAGTCCTTTTTTATTTTTAACATCTTTACCAAATTTCAGATCTGACACTGACTCAAGACTTATTTTCTCCCACCTACGTCCTGGACCCCTCCAGATCCAGAAGTGGAAGAGGGGAGGCCGCATTCCAGACGATTAAATTTCACTGAGCCAGATCATTGACCGGTCTAGGGGTGCGGCGCGGTTTAAGCCTGGAAAGAGCGGAGTTAAAGAGTTCAAGGGCCAGAACGGAGCTCAGACACAAGACTGCTGGTGCTGGGCCCAAGGACAGACGCTAGGCCTGCTACTATCTCGCAGGAAGCCGGAGTAGGTTGGGGGTGAACAAGCAGGTTGGAGAGGAACCAGTTTAGCGCGTGTAGACTCCTCTCAAGTTCCCTGAAAAGTTATCAAGTGTTCTATCTCCTTTGCTTAGGTTGTTTCCTCCGTCTGGAATTCACTCTTCCAGTCTCATCCCAATTCATGCCAAATCCTATTCCTTCTTCCTGCCTCGATTCAACATCTTTTTTAGAACTGTATAAATATATAAATAACCTGAAAAATTAAAAGTGCCTCTTCTTGAACGGATACGTGTAGAGTGGGAGCAGACACTGGGGCCAAAGATCATTGTTCAAGGGGTTGTTCCACAAATCAGAGTCCCTCCGGCTGCAGGGCACATATATGCACACACATGGCTATACATAATGGTCTGTACCAGCGAGTAGTTTTTGGTCTCCGAAATTTGGATTTCAGGTAACAACCAAACGGCAACTAGAGCTAAAAGAAAACACAACGCCATTAAGATAGCTGTTCCAAAGGGATCCCCAACAGGATCAGTTTTTCAAGATGTGATAAAGGAAGCTCAGCTAGGAAGTAAGGCAAGTATTTCCGTGGGACGGGAGTAAAGACTTGCAGAGATTTCAAATCTGACGATAGAGAACAAACGAGGAAATGGGGGACCCAAAACAGCAGCCTTTCCTTCGAGCCGGAATCGAACCAGCGACCTAAGGATGACTACACAGTAGGTACTACAGTCCTCCGCTCTACCAGCTGAGCTATCGAAGGAAGCACATGCAAGGTCGTCTAGAAATCCCTATTCAGAAATAGATAACCAGAAGTGGGCAACGAAGAACCTCCAATTTCTGGAAAGGGAACCCCTTAGAGTCGCAAAGCAAGTTTGTGAGATAGTCTTGCATTGTCTGTTCTGTGGACACTTCTAGAACTGGATTCGCTGAGGAAAGGCTCTGCACTGGCGTTCCCACAGCCCGCGATTCCCGAGACCGAACATTCTCTGCTCACCCGGGATGGATGGATGGATGGACCGATGGGTATAAGGAGGAGGGCGGGCACCGGAGAACTGGGGCTGAGGCGGTCGGACACACAATTCTGACCCGCCCCCGCCAGCAGGGCTAAGGGAGGCCCCGGGGTGACGCGGACTCCCTCACTTCCTGTGCGCGCCTCCGGTTCCAGGGGCGTTGCAGCTGCGGGCTGCATCTCGGTTCCGCGTACGCGTCCCCAGATCTGCGAAGGGAGAGGATGGGGGATAGAGTGCATGTTGGAGAGGGTGGGGGATAGAGTGCATGTCAACCCAGTGTTTCTGGGAGAGTTCGCTATGGGGGGAAATATTTTTAGATTATTCAAAAAGGAGGCCACAATTTATTTGAGTCAATATCACAGTGATTCAAAGCTTGCCTCCAAAGTACGAGCTCTTATTTTTCCAAAACCCCACCGACACGCAAAACCTTGCTGCACAACGTACATCTCCCGGGGGGCCTAACCCGAACGGCTGCAGTCGGCTCTAACCCTTTGGGGAGAGAAACTTTGTTCTCGACTCCAAATCTGCCCAGCACTCCTTGCTTGAGGGCTGGGTCCTGTTCTCTTGTCTGGACACCCCCATTTCACTCTAGGGCAGTGTAGCTTCCGGCTCCCAGCAGAGTTCTTGCCGCGGATCAGCACAGCCGGGATGTTGGCGGAGTCTGGCAGCGATTCCCACCCGCTGTGTAATGGACTCTGCCACAGTCCAGGGAGCAGAACAGCACTTGCACAGCTGGTACTGGAACCTAAATGGAAGTAGGTTCTGCTCAGCTAGTGTTCATTTGGGAGCTCTGGACTGCAGCGGGAAGCTGTAATTCGCTAAATTTCCTCAGGCTTAGTTAAGAGTAATGAGAACCAAAATTTCAAAAGTTGCGAAAGATTTTGAGGCCCCAGCGAGATTTGAACTCGCGACCCCTGGTTTACAAGACCAGTGCTCTAACCCCTGAGCTATAGGGCCAGACGGAGGTTCCATATATTTCTTTCTCAGAAAAGGAAAGTTTTTGCTGAGCCTTTACTCAAGCATCGGAACGTAGAAACTGACCAAAATTTGGATGTCCTTTCATTTCCTGGCTATTCAACGGGCAGGCTCTCTGTGGTCTCTCTGTGCCGGGAAAGTTGCAACGTGGAAGTCAGTAGTTGGGACAACCATTATATTAAGACTGGAGAAATCTGCCCAACCTGACACAGCCTAACGCAGAGAAAGATTCTTCCCATTCCCCCTTTAGCTTGTAAAAATGGAGAACGGAAACTGAGAATAGAGGAAGAAGGAGCCTACCACGGCGCTCAACTGAAACGGCTGACATCTGCATTGGGGTTTCTCCTTTACTCAGGGCTTCTCCTGTCCTGCAACTGCCTGCCTCTTGCAAGTTTCTTAAACATAGAGACCTTTCTTACAGGTCTGAGTCTTAGCGCCAGAGGAGGCATTCGTTAACTGCTGTTTAATTCATTCCTTCAGTCCACAAACACTGAATTCCAACTCCATGCGAGGTTCTGCACTACGAAGTAGGGATCCAGATATGTTCTTTATCCCGAAGTCACTCTCATGGACTTGTGGAACAAAAAGACTTTAGTTTTTATGAAAGAGAACCAAGAAAGTAGCTGTATTAGGTGTGAAGGGACAGTGGCCATGCCAAAATCCACCAAATGAGCCATCCAGAAGGGCCTTCCGGAGGGCGTAGGGCTCGAGCTGCATTATGAAGGGAGGCTAAGGCTTGGACAAGTTTGGTGGCAGCGTGATCCCTGCTGGAAGAAAATTATGAAAGAAAGACTGAGGCATTCAAGGGGCCACAGTATAGCACTGGCTGTGGCAAATTCTCCCCCTCCTGGAAGTGAAGGTTGGTGAAAAGACAGGGTAACAGGAGATAAGAATTAATTTAAGCCTTTTTAAAAACGGAAAATGGAAACTCACCAAGCGCGTATGGCGGAATGAACTAAAGGGAGGAGAAATCAAAATCGAGAACACCAGAGATTGGCCATGGTGCAGATGCTCAGACATGAAGCTGCAAAAGGGTAACATTCTGGGACTGGAAAGGAAGGAATGAATGAGAGAGATATAGAGAAGGGAGATTCTACAGAAGTTAGATATGATATACAACAAAGAGGAAAGAGAGAGAACTCTTAAGAGTACCTTGAAGAAGCAAGATGATACTGCCTTACCCAGCACAGTCTAACACAGAGAAAGAAAATTTGGAAGTCTACCACTTCTGAGTATCCAAGAGGGCAGAGGAATGAAGTGCTAGGATTTAGGTAAGCTGAATTTGACTTGAGGATGCAGCTGCTCATAGGAACTGTAAAGTAGCCAGAATATGCTTGTCTCTAGAGTCCCAGAGATTATTTTAATAGATCAAGGGTAGATCATGTTATGTTGATGAGAGTCATCCATTGAGTTAGAGCCTCGAGTCTAAGAGTTCTGAGCTCTTCAAGAATGAGAAAAGAAAGAGAAAACATCAAAAGCCTGAGCATGAACTTTGAATAGTCCTATTGTAAGTATTTGTTGTATTAATGTCTGTCCAACATGTTTTAAACATTCTCCTTACATTTGGTAATTTCACATATTATAAGTAAGTCTGTCCTAGAAAACTTGCTTTCCCAGTTTGTGCCTGGGGGTTGTGACCTGGGTTCCACCAATCGGATTCACCCAGGGAAGGTTTCAATTTAGAAGTATAAAACAGAAGTAGATGATCCCATAGGAAAAGCCCATGTTTTTCCAAATATGGGTGAGGTGTCAGGTTTGGGGGTGTAGGTTTTCTTAAACCCATAGACTATTTGTTTCTCCCAGGCACCTGGAGATCGATCAGCTCAAAAGGACTCTAAAATTCAAGGCTAAATATTCATTCTCTGGAAATCCAAGACATGTAAGCCCAAGCAGCAAATCAGGGAGACCTATACTTTTGTTAAGCTTAACTTAGTTTTGCTGAGTTTCACAACACATACTGGAAGTGGGAGAATTGACATAGGTCTACTTCTTCCTTTACCCTTACCTTACAGAAATAGTTCTTTGGAGTCCCAGCCTAAGATTGAGAGAGTTTCTTACTAGACTTCCTGCCTTTGAAGGGTCAGATGTCAAGGCCCTTGTTTCTTCCACTCAACTAGGCTGCCCAACTTTAAAGAAATTAGCAAATGTGTTCAGGGCTACAAAGGTCAATTCCCAGATACTTCCCTGAATTAATATAAAAATTCCCCCTTTTTATCTTAACAAAAACTCTGTTCAACTTAAAGGCTCTTAACTAACACTGAATTTATTCTCAGTACTCTACATTACTGCCTTCTCTGCTAATATTCCCATCAACATTTATCAAATGACAGATTTCCCTATACCCCTGTACAGATCTTTATTCCAGTCAAGGTGATCTACTTATAATTTCTGAAATATAACTCACACCTTTTCAGTTCTTATCATTTATTATTTCTTCAGATAGAATGATTTCTTATTTCTCTACACCTATTAAAACACTACTTATCATAGAAAGACTATCTCAGTGTTGTAATTCACTATTCCTTTACTGTTCACCCAAGGAGACTCCTCATGTCTTCCCTCTTCTAAATCCATGGCACCTTTTTGTCTTTGTTATTCCCTCCTCTTCAGTCCCACTCCTAAGATACTGACCAGGATACATGCAATGGAGGTGACCCATGGTTCCCCAAAGTAATGAACCAGTCTGATATTAACCATTCAATGGCACACTTTTTGTACATACATGTAATCCATTATGACATCATCAAGTTCTTCTCCTTCCTATACTTATTCATTTTATTAAATGAAAAGTTTGTCAAAAGATAATGAACATTTTCCTTTTTAAAAACTCTACGCCCTCACACCTGTAATCCTAGCATTCTGGGAGGCCAAGGCGGGTGGATTGCTTAAGCTCACGAGTTCGGGACCAGCCTAAGCAAAAGTGAGACCCCCATCTCTACTAAAGATAGAAAAACTGAGGCAAGGGGATTGCTTGAGCCCAAGAGTTGGAGGTTACTGTGAACTATGAAACCATGGCACTCTACCCAGGGCAATAGCTTGAGACTCTGTCTCAAAAAAAAGTTTCTACACCTGTAATCCTAGCACTCTGGGAGGCCGAGGTGGATCTTGTTTTATTTTATCTTATTTTTTGTTTGACTTCTTCCACTCAGCATAATTATTTTTTATTTTTTATTTCAATAAATTAAGAGCATACAAGCATTTTTTGTTACATGGGTGAATTGTATCATGCTGAAGTCAGGGGTTTCAGTGTATTATTTATTGTACCCAGTGGGTAAATTTTTATCCCTCCCACTCCCTTCTTAGTTTCCAGTGTCCTTTACACCACTTTATGACCATATGTACCTATCATTTAACTCTTACTTATAAGCAAGAACATGTAGTGTTTGTTTTTTCATTTCTGAAATACTTCACTAAGGATTATGGTTTGTAGTTCCATCCGAGTTGCTGCAAAAGATATCATTTCACTCCTTTTTATGACTGAGTAGTACTCCGTGATGTATGTACATGTGTGCCTGTGTATATATACACATCTACATATATACACACCACATTGTCTTTACCCACTCATGAACCTATGGGCACTTAGGTTGATTCCTCATGTTAGCAATTGCATATGGTGCTGCAATAAACATTTGAGTGCAGATGTCTTTTTTACAAAAGAAGTTCATTTCCTTTGAGCAGATACGTAGTAGTGGAATTGTTGGATCGAGTGGTAGGTCTACTTTTAGTTCTCTGAGAAATCTCCTTATTGTTTCCCATAGCAGTTGCACTAATTTACAGTCCCAATAGGATAAGCATTCCCTTTTCACCACATTGATGCCAACATCAATTGTTTTTTATTTTTTAATAATGGCCATTCTGCTATCTCATTGTGGTTTAAATTTGCATTTCCCTGAGTTAGTGATGTTGAGGATATTTTCATATGTTTCTTGGCCATTCGTTTATCCTCTTTTAATCTGTTCATGTCTTTTGTTCACTTTTTGGTGGTGTTATTTGATTTTTCCTTGTTGATTTATCTGAGTTCTTTGTACACTCTGGATATTAGTTCTTGGTCAGATGTATAGTTTGTGAATAAATGGAGTGGTGAAAAGTTCCTATTTAATCCAAAGAAAATTAGGAAAGAAGAAACAAAGAAACAAGAAACAGATAAAGAGTGATCATATCAAATGATTTGATTCTCAAAGCGTGGTCCCATGATTAATAACATTAGAATCATCTAGCAACCTGTTAGAAATGCAATACTCAGGTCCTAGTTCTACTAAATCAGAAATTCCAGGAATTAAGTCCAGAAATCTGTCTTTTAAACAAGTCTTCCAAGTGATAGTGATGCCTGCTAAAACTTGAGAACTGCTGTCCTACTGTGGCCCCTCCCGCTCCAGTAATTTCTCTCCACACTGGCAGGGAGAACTAGCTCCAATCTGCCCATGCCTGTACCCCTGAAGATCTACTGAGGTTCTTTTTCAGACATCCTACAAAGGATCTCAAAGTTAATGTTCTTCTTCCTATCCCTGGTCCCTTCACTTGTATCTTGAAGCTTATGGGATTTGAGGAAAAAATCTTGCATTTATTTATGTGTTTATTCATTTATTCCACCACAAACATTTATTGAGTCAGGCCCTGGGATACACACATAAAGAAGCAGTTATATTTCCTAAAAAATCTCATTTTCAATGTCATGGTATGCATAGAAAATTATATTATTTGCATTATGTAACGTGGTGAACTGAAAGGAATTTGAGAGTAGGCGTGTAGCCTTGAAAAAATAACTTCCCTTGGATTATGCAATCATGGTAATAAAATCTAACACACAAGTAAAATCCAAACATTTTAAACACCAAATATATGAATATTAAGTCAATATTAACTTTGAAGTAAATCCTTTTTAATATTGCATATAAACCTTGAGCTTTTAAAAATCATTTTTATGATTAAAACAACTTAACAGAGTTTATTTACCCAAAATCAAGTCATTTTAGAGATAATCTTTCAAATTCCTGATGGCCACTGGATCAGTCAGGGTTATCCAGAGAAACAGAACCAACAGAAGAAAAGAGAGAGAGAGTTTTTAAGGAATTGACTCATGCAATTCTAAAGACTGTCAAGTCTGAAATCTGAAATCCAAAATCTGTAGAGCAGTGAGCTGGCTAGAAACTCAGGCAGGGGGTTCTATGCTACAGTCTGGAGTAGAATTCCTTCCCCTCCAGGAAACCTCTGTTTTTGTTCTAAGGTCTTCAAGAGATTGGGTGAGGCACATCCATGTTATTAGGGTAATCTCCTTTACGTAAGGTCCACTGATTGTAAATATTAATTGTACTACCAAATGCTTCTATAGCAATATCTAGACTAGTATCTAATCAAACAGCAGGACACCTGAGCTTAGCCAAGTTGACACAAAATTAACCATTACAGTCACTAACCAAGAGAACCATTATTTGCACAAATTAGTTATAAAATTTATAAACATTTGTAAAAAAAATTTACAGATTAGCAATACAGTTGAAATTGTATAAAAGAATCTAACAATTCTTTCTTATATTCCATTAACTAACGTAATGTTAGCTTTTCTGTGATATTTAAATGACTTAAAATCACCCAGACTTTTCCTACCAGAATTTGAAAATGTTGATGAAGCTGTTACATTCAGAATGATAGATTTTGTTAAAACAGCCACATTATTGAGGGTAACCTCCTTTACTTACAGTCAGCTCATTGTAAAATTAATCATGTCTACAAAATAGCTTCATAGCAGCATCTAGACTAGGGTTGAGCTGAATAACTGAGCACCATAACCTAGTGAAGTTGACACATAAATTAGGCATCACAGTGACCACTGTAGAGAACCATTAGTTACTTGTACACATGAAAGGACACATCACTCTGAAACGAGCAAGAGCACTAACATTGAGGTCAGTGATTCCAGCAGCAGTCAGAAGCTACCCCAGCTGGAGCCCTGCCTGGCGCAAACTTCTAAGAGATTTCAGACCCAGAATAGAAAGTCATTTTCAATAACGTGCCGCTTCTTACTGTTCGGCCTTTGGAATCTGGCTTTGTCTCCCAAATCTCAGGCTCCTTGACTATACCCTTCACATATGACCACAGGGTAAAGATACAGTGACAATACTCTGTATTAGGCACCTTCAGAGGAAACAAAAATATATTAATCTCATTGAATGCTCTAAACCAGATGTCTTTTTATCTTGCCCATTTAATAGATAGCAACCATGAGGTTTTAAGACATGGCGCAGTTCACACAGCTGCTAAGTATAAGCAAAAACATCTCTTCTCTCCTGTTAATTAGAACTGCATAAGTGACTCAAGGATATTATGTGAAAATCAGTCTACATTTCCTGGCTTTATGAGATTCCAGGTATCTTACTCCTGCTCCTCTGCGACTTATATATATATGAACATGGGAAATCCTAACAAGTGGGAAAACCATACACTTGCTACAATTGTTAGGAAGAAAAATTGTAATAGTTGCATTTGGGCACTATAGCTTCTCAGAAAGATCTTCATATAATCTTAGCATTGTGCAGATAATTTTGCCCCAGAATTGAAGAGATGGTCTTGATTTGGCTACCTTTTCATTGCTATTGTCATTACATGATATCTTGACTTGGATATCTAAAAGACTACTTAAACTTAGCTTGTTCAAAATTGCATCGGGGAAACCTAAACCAAAACAATTATGCAAAAGAAAGAAATAAAGATCATCTATCCTGGAATGGAGGAAATCAAATTCTCCCTTGCAGGTGACACGATCTTATATATAGAAAACCCTAAACCAAAAACTCTCAGAATTCAGTAAAGTTAAAGAACAGAAAAATAACATATAACAACAGTAGCATTTCTATACACTAACAATGAGCTAGCAGAAAAAGAAATCAAGAAAGCAGTCTTATTTATCATATCCTGAGTTATTAGCCAGCCAATTTGCTCTATAGATTCTGCATTTCAGATTTCAGCCTTGTCAGTCCCCACAATTGCATGCATCAATTGTTTAAATTCATTCTCTCTCTCTCTCCCCCTCACATCTCCTTTCTCTTATTGGTATTGGTACTGGGGAAAAGACAGTCTCTCCAGTGAATGGTGCTGGGGAAACTGGATATCCACATACAGAAAAATAAAACTAGACCACTATTTCTCACTATATACAAATAGCAAATTAGTATTATCACTGTAGAAAACAATATGGAAGCTCCTCAAAAAACTAAAAAAAAAAAAAAATCTACCACATGATCCACCAGTCCCACTGCTAGGGGTATATTCAAAAGAAAGGAAATGAGTACATTGGAGAAATAGCTACACACCAATGTTCATTGTAACAGTATTCACAATAGCCAAGATATAAAAGCAACCTAAGTGTCCATCAGTGGATAAATGGATAAAGAAAATGTGGTAATACAGCCATAAAAAATAATGAGACGGCTCAGCCCCTGTGGCTTAACGGGCTAAGGCGCCAGCCATGTACACCTGAGCTGGTGGGTTCGAATCCAGCCTGGATTCCCGCTGGAACCCGCCAAACAAGACAGCTGCAAACAAAAAACGGCCGGGCATTGTGGCGGACGCCTGTAGTCACAGCTACTTGGGAGGCGGAGGCAAGAGACTCGCTTGAGCCAAGGAATTGGAGGTTGCTGTGAGCTGTGATGCCACAGCACTCTATCCAGGGTGACAGCTTGAGGCTCTGTCTCAAAAAAAA
>CAUYRH010173685.1:0-10237 GCA_963574655.1 Perodicticus potto
TTCTTAGTTATTGTGTTCAGACATTTATATTCTACATTTAGTAAGTTTCACCTGTACCCTTCTAAGATGCACTGTAGGTATGGACCCACCAATTAATTGGTGAATGTTAAAATTTTAACAGCAAACAGTAAAAAAGTAGAAATAAAACACTTAATTTCTGTTAAATAAATAGAAAGAAGGGGGAATGAAAATCTCTATAAATTGAAGATAAGAAAGCAAGGAAAAATAAGCAAAAAAAGTATCATAGGTTAAAATTACAAAATAATATGGCAAACAAAGAACAAATACGTCAGTAATCATACAAATGTAAAGTATCTAAGTTATTTTTTTAAATGAGTTATTTAGAGTTGATAGCAATAAATCCATCTATGTACTGTTCCCTAAATTACTCAGAAATGTATAAAATGGATAAGAGAATATATATTTTGATAAATATCAACACAAAGAGCCTAATAAAGCAATATTTAAATCATAAAAATAGAATAGCCTAATATTTTAAAGACAAAAACAACAGATCCTGGCATGAATGAGGAAAAAAGGGAATCTTTGTACAGTGTGGGGGGAATTTAAAGTAGCACAGCCATTATAGAAAACAGTGTGGATGCTTCTCAAAAAGCTAAAAATAGAACTAACACACAATGCAGTAATTCCACAATGAGCACTTATCCAAAGGAAAGGAAATCAATGTCAAAGGGATACTTGGACCCAGTGTTTGCTGCAGCACCATTCACAATTAGTAAAGATATGGGATCAACCTGAGTGTTCATAAATCAATGAAAAAAAGAGCTATGAGTGTCTATGCACAATGGAATACTCTTTGGCCATAAAAAAGAGTGAAATCTTATTATTTGTAGCAACATGGATAAAACTGGATGTTATATTATTGAAATAAACTAGCCACAGATAGACAAATACCATATGTTATTAATCATATGCAAGAACTAAAAAGGTTGAACTCATAGAGGAAGAGAATAAATTAACAGTTATCAGAGGCTGAGAAGTGTATGTGTGTCAGTGCATGTGCACGCATGGTGAATGAAGAGAGGTTGGATAGTGGATACAAACATACAATGAGATGAAGGAATAAGTTCTAATGTTCAACAGCAAAGTCTGGTGGCTACAGTTCATAATAATGTGTAGTATATTTCCAAGGAGTTAGAAGAGAGGATTTGGGATGTTCCCAGCACGTGGGATAAAAACCGAGGGATGAACACCTGGATACCCTCTTGACCACTGAACATTTTATGCATGTAACAAAGTACCAAATATGTACAAATACTATGTCAATAAACAAATTAAAAATTAGGATAGCTTGGTGAACAACATGAAAAATATAGAAGAAAAAATATTCAATACTAACAAATGGAACAATTTACCAAAAAGGGAAAAAATATGTTCTGGAATGTATTCTCCCACTTATCCACACACTGTGATCTCAGACTTACTTATCTGATATTTTAGATCAGAGGTTCTCAACCTTCCTAATGCCATGACCCTTTGATACAGTTCCTCATGTTGTGGTGACTCCCCAACCATAAATTTATTTTTGTTGCTACTTCATAACTATAATTTTGCTTACTGTTATGAATCATAATGTAAATATCTGATATCAGGATGTATTTTCATTGTTACAAATTGAACATAATTAAAGCATAGTGATTAATCACAAAACAATATGTATTTATATATTGTGAAATATTTATTTCTAATTACAAATAAATGAAATTTTGTCTTGAAGAATGGTGTAGCATGGGTAACAAACTTAATATAACAACAGTAAACTACATTGCTACATTTTGCAACAGTATACATAAAAAGCCAACATCAGTGCAGAAGGTTGAGATTGCATCTTTCTCACCAGATCAGAAATTCTCGTGCAGTCTTTGCAAGAGCACAGTGAAGATCATCTTCCACAACAAGTCTACTTCTGTGTTTAGACTTGATAACCAAAAAGCTGGAAAACCCTGTTTCACAAAGATATGTTGTTGGAATGAAAGAAGGCACGGCATAGTCTCAGACAGAACAGGATATGACTGCAAACACTTGATCCAGAATTTTGTAACTGGCATTGTAGAGAAATCAGTTCTCGCTGCATCGCTGCTAGTAAGTTCCATGAACTCCTCTTGTGCTGTCTCAGGAACATCTTCAGCTTTGGCTATGAATGAGCTTCTGGCAAGTACAAATAGGGTGTCAGGTAGATTTGGAAAGTATGATGAAATTTCATCTGCAAGCTTGTGCAAGTGTTTTTTCACAGAAATTATCATTGTAATCCTTTTGTCTGGTTCAATGTCATGTTCCTTAAAGAAAGCAGATAAGGTAGGCAACATGTAAATTTTATTTTCATCCATTTTTTTTTTTGCCAAAGCTGAAGTTTCCTTCGAAATGATTGGATCTTTTCAGACAAATTGAGGCATGTTGCATTTGGTCCTTACAGTGATAAATTTAACTCATTCAAGATGGCAAAGATGTCAACCAACTCAGCTATTTTCTGCAGTTCACTTTTATCGCTGAAAAGTGCTTCGAGCTGCAGTCTTGCTTTTTGATTAAAAAATGTTTTGAGTTCATCATGAAGCTCAAAAACAGGTTTTAAAACTTTTCCTCTCGACAACCATCTCACTTCAGTGTGAAATAGCAGAGCATTGTTTGGTGTATCCAACTCATTGCACAGTTGCAAAAATAGTCAACTGTTTAAAGTGCTCACCTTTACAAAATTGACAGAACTTATGATGCTTTTCATTCCTTCTTATAATTCTTGTGGCAGCATCTTTATTGCTAATATTTGCTGATGAATTATACAGTGAGTTCCAATGAATTTTGGTGACTCATTCAGTACCAAACATAACCCTAGCATAGCTGGAGCACCATCTGTGCAAACACCACAAACCTTTCCCCAAGAGATCTTCTGCTCTTTCAGAAATGAACCAACTGTGTCAAATATATCACATGCAGTAGTTGTTGTATCAAGAGGTTTGCAGAAAAGAAACTCATCTTTAAAGTCGCCATCATTAATATACCTCACGTAAACCAATAACTGTGAACAGTTTGCAACATCTGTAGATTCATCAAGCTGGATACTAAATACTGGAAGTGGAGCAGATTTAATTTCCGAATCAACTGTTCAAGAATATCAGCAGACATGTCATCTATTCTTCTGCAGACAGTGTCGTTAGATAAGGAAATTGCACTCAATTTCATAACAAATTCATTCTGATCATAAATCGAACAACGTCTTTGTCCTCAGCAATGGTGTGAGGTTTTATAGCTCTGGTGATTCTAAGTTCCACCAAATATGAAGCTTCAATGGCTGCTACGTTTTGTATGTGGTACTTGCCACCAGCGTCAAGTCTGGCTTTCTTGAATCCATCAGCTTTGCTTCTAAAACAGTTGGTATCCTTGCTGGCAAAGCTTGGATGCTTGCTATCAAAATGCCGCTTTAGTTTGTTCGGCTTCATAGATTTGGCTGATAGAACTTCACAACAAATAACACATTGCAGTTTCTCAATTCCTGCTATAATTATTATAGGTAAAACCATATTGTAAAAAGTCCTCGCTATATTTTCTTTTCTTAACATTCTTTTCCAGACAATCCATTGTCATGGGATGATTTGATGATGAAAATAATATATAACAGTAGCTTCAATAATACAAAAGATGATACATGGCATAGTTTAGTCAATACAGTTCATTAAAGTTTCCTATGATTTACCATTCTCTGTTTTTTTTTAACATACCTGTTACTATCACAAGGGGGCAGTATTCACATCAACCACAACTGAATATAAAAAGACCAGTCAGCATCCAGATTAAGTTCCCATGGTACAGATATATATATATATTTTTTTTTTTTTTTGCAGTAGTTGATGATTTTACAGTACATGATTTTACATTTACTCAGTAATTATAATTCATGAAGTGTCATTTTACCTTCAATACTGCTGCTTTCAACACAGTAGCTGCTCTCTACACATATGTGACTGGTCCACATAAGTACATTATGGCACCAATCCTATCACATACCCCTGTATTTGTACAGGGTGTATATGATGGGGTTGGCCTGATGATGTCATCACTCCCGGTATGTGTATGTGGGTGGACCCACCTGGAGATGGATAGAGGAGTGGAGTCTTGGTTCCTAAGACCATTGGAAATAGGCATTTTCCGATGGTCTTAGGTGACCCCTGTGAAAGGGTCATTCAACCCCCAAAGGGGTCATGACCCACAGGTTGTTAGATCATTGGTATTCAATGTTTAAATAGCATTTACAAATGATAATACTTAATTTCAATGACAATACTGAAAATATATAAACTTATTTCGTAACAATGCCTATCTATAATTTTTTTTTTTTTTTGCAGTTTTTGGCTGGGGCTGGGTTTGAACCTGCCACCTCCAGCATATGGGGCCAGCACACTACTCCTTTGAACCACAGACGCTGCCCTACATTTTTTTTTTTTTTTGAAACAGAGTCTCATTTTATTGCCGAGTGCCATGGTGTCGCAACTCACAGCAACCTCAAACTCTTGGGCTTAATTGATTCTCTTGCCTTAGCTCCCAAGTAGCTGGGGCTACAGGCACCCACCATGCCTGGCTCTTTTTGGTTGTAGTTGTCATTGTTGTTTGGCAGGCCTGGGCTGGATTCAGACCCACCAGGTCCAGTGTATGTGGCTGGCACCCTAGCCACTGAGCTACAGAAGCTGAGTCTTTCTATACTTTTTAATGCAATTAAACAGAAAATGTATACCCGAGAAAACTTCTGACATTGATCACATTATCTTGAATATATGGGGGGTTTTTTGTGTGTAATTTAAGAGAAATGCCTTAAAATTTAAAGATCATTTATGTGCTTTAAAAAATACGTAGGAGACAGGAAAACAAGTATATTACATGGGTATTGGAACTAGAATTCAAGTTCATCCCACATGATAGAAGATATGGGAAGTGGCAAGAAGACTTGCTATGATCTGTGCCTTTGAATAGATGCTCTGCAAATAGGGGTCATTTTCTTGGGTGTCTCATCTTCTGTCATCTCTGATGAGAACTCTTTATCACTGGACTCATCACTTGAGAAGAGAACTTTGGGTTTCTTTTTGGCAACTTACTGCTGGGTGTTTGGATGCCGACGGGTAGTACAGCAGGGCTCAGGTGTGACAAAGTCAATGTCCAAGGCTTCAGAAGCAAGAAGCTGGTGCCTGGAGACAGTGGGTTGTTTCCTGGCTGATAGGGGCTCTCTAGCTATCTCCTTGGCCATTCTCAAGCATCTAGCCCTTTGGTGTATAAGCCCGAAACTTCTGCTCAAACTCATCTATTATAGTGTTGCCCTCAGGCTTGGCCCTATGCCGCAGCTTGCTGGCAACTGACAAAAAGGCACTGAAGATGGATTCATCTGACAGTTTATCTCCAAAGCAGTCAAAACTATCAAACATTTTGTAGAGGCCTTGATCTGTAACGGGCAGCTGTGACATACAGTAGGCCAGGTCCCAGTGCTGCTGCTCAGTTTGGGCTGTGTGGTGTTGTTGGGCGTCAAATATCACTTTCCACGTTGTGCACCAAATGTTGGGTTCCTGTTCCAGGAGCAGGGTCTGCTAAGACTTATGGAAAGTGGTGGTGACTGACTGAAGTAATATAGAGTTAGAAACGATGGTAAAGAAAGAGACATGAGACACAGAGTATAATTAAAGGTGGGAGCTCAGGGGTCCATTGCCTGTTTGTGGGCTTCTGGCAATGGCACTGAGTGTTTGCTCCACTCTGCTTTTATTGAAGTCTATTTGCCCAGAGATTAAGATGAGGGAAAGAACAAAGATGCCAGCAGTTTCTCTGAGCGAACATATCAGCTCCTACTATTATTATTATTATTATCCTTAAGGGTAGCCTTGAGAAATCTGAAATCTGAGCCTTGTATTGGGAGAGCCTCCAGCTTGGGATCACACACACAGATTTCTAGGGAGGTATTAAACTCTACTAGTTCCCTGTGGAGTAAAACACTACTGGTGTTAATCTCCTCTAAGGAATCAGTGGGAGAGAGGAATTTTCCTTCCATCACCACCACAGAGGATCTTCCTCTGCAATAAGGGATATAAGCTCTTCTGCCCATATCTCAAGGCTCAAACTACTCCCTTGACCTCTGCCCCAGGCAAATGCAGATCTCCACAATGGGTATCTGCTTTGCCTGTTTACTAGGCAGGAAACAACCTATTTAATTTATCTTTCTAGGTCTTTGCCATAGCCTCTTCTATGATCATTTTTCCTCAGAGTGCTCTCAGACCCAGCAGGGGTGTTTGTAAGCTGTATCCCCAATGGGCTAGAATTTCACAAAAGGTAGGAATGTTGCTAGCAATGGCTAGCTTAAATGTAAACTAGCTGACTTTTCTTTGTTCTAACTCACTCAGCTTACTTTTTAATTTCCTCTTTTTCTGGGGTGTTTTCCCCTGCCAAGAATGGAGTCTTCAGTCCCCATTCTCCCAGAAGTGTGGAACCACTGACATAGCGTTTCCACCAAGCTCTCTGTATTCTTGTCCTTGGTAATATAAGACAAGAGCTACCTCATGATGGTGTGGAAAGGCTCTTCCTCCACTCACCCCCTTAGGATCTGACAGGCTGCTAATGATATCTGGAAGTAGATTATAGGTTGTGTTGCCCTTGTGGGAAAGCTCATTGAAGAAGTTCTTCAGCTATCTGAGGCTCAGAGTCAATGATCAGCACTGCCATCTTGCTCACTTGTCCCTTCACATTCACTGTGTCCTTAAGGGTGAGGTGGGTCATCACCAGCCCTGCTGTTTTCCACACTTGTGGAGCTGGGTCCCAGAGGCAAGCATATAGGTGAGGTGTCCAGGGGTCCACCAGGTTTGGGAAGTGGATGACCAGATCCCCAGTGGCAACCAAGAGGTTAGACCGGACAGTGGGGAGTAAAGACTTTTCTAGCATGGTGAACAGAAGATGAAGCTATGAGTCACAGAAGGTGACACTGATCGTGCAGAACTTGCTGAGAGCAAATGAAGAGCTGCAGAGAAGCCTGGGTTTCTAGAGAGGCAGGGATTGTTACAGACTTTAATCAAAAGTAGAACAAAGGCAGCAAGTGTCTGTTTGCCATCCAATAGTTCCATCTCACAGATGACACGCATCAGTTCTGCCTCCATGTCATCAGCAGTCACCCAACTAGTCCCAGCTCCTTCTCCGTGGTGGTCTCAGAGCTTGTATTCTTCTCCTTTGGATCTTTAGTCTTGTGTTCCTGTCCTTCCTGAAGAACTTGGCACTGACAGAGCTCTCCACTCACTGCCTGTTCCAAATGTGCCAGCTGATGCAGAGCCGCATCCCCAGCCAGAGACAGCAAGTTCATCAGCAGGAAAGTGGGGAGTACGGGAGGGTTTCCTTTGGGTCCTCTTAGGTCGTGCTCTTCTCCTCCAGCTTCTCCAAGGCCTGCTTTGCACAGCTATGCAATATCTGGGCACAGAACACCTCAGGGCCCTCTGCCAGTTGGTATATGAGAGTCACTGCCACTTCTTTGAATGTGATCCAGAGTGGGTCAGGATGGATAAAGCCTTTTGTGACCGTCTCCCATAGTTGCTCAAACAACCTGTGTTCTTGAGGAAATGAGAAGGGAGGGTGACGTTTGCCCAGAGAAGGCTTTCTCCCATCAGAGATGTTGGCAAAGGCAAGGCACACCTGTTGGGCCAGCCTATGGTCCTGTGGAAACTTCTTATCCAAACCAGTGCCCACCAGTGTGTCCAAGTTGCTTCCCACAATTTCTGGTTTTCCTCATGCCACCATACCAAGAAGCATGACAAAGGAACAGTGCTCCAGGGGAGCTCAGGGGACCTTCTTGGGTTACCGCTGGTTTCAGTTCATACTTCTGCACAAACTCATAGAGAATTTCTTCAAAACACTGAATGGTCCCATCTGAGGCATACACAGCAGCAAAGAGAGATTCTGAATCAAATCCTGGGCCTTGGTTCCGGCAGAGTCCCCTTGGGGGTTGAGGCAGAGTTGGCAGTAAGCATTAAGCATAGCTTCCCAGACACCAGGCTTCTTAGACCAGATGAAAGACAGCATTTGTCTTACCCTAAATAGGGCCCGGGGTACCACAAATTGGAACACCATCACAAAGAATTCAATCACTTCCTGTATCACTGTAGTGTTTTCATACATCATCTTGCTGATGATGCGAATGGCCATGGTAATCTTCTGAGAGAAGTTGTAGGCATCCTGAAGATATTGCACCAACATCTCTTGCTTCACTGGTTCATCATTTTGGCTGGATTTCTCAGGCTCTAACATATTGGACTTGTCTTTACAGACAGTTTGCCCTGAAACCATGTTCTCTGCAGACCTGGTCTTCTCTTGTGTGGAAGCTGCTTGGCCTTTAAAAATAATTCCTAACAGATTCAGGAACCTGGTCTCTTCTGACTCCTTTGGGTCCATATGACTGAAGGATTCAGACTCCTGGAAGTGGCCTATGGCTTCTCAAGTGAGAATAATGGCCTGCTTGTAACTTGCTTTGGCAAGAAGTTGATGGATGTGTCCTTTCATCTCTTTCAGATTCTCTGTATTAGTAATTTGCTCACTAATTTTCTCTTCTTCCTGGGGAAGCTTTAGAAGCTGCTGTAGGTAGACTTTAACTCCAGCAGCATGGCTTCCCACTCCTCTTCTGGGTCCAGCCCTTCAGATGCAGCTGCAGTTCACCTCCTGTGCCCCCACATCTCTTGTAATTTCTGGTTTTTCTTCTGCAGTGAAAAACCTTCTTCCAGCAAGGTCAGTATCAATAAATTTGCAGGAAAAAGGATTGGCTAGAAAACAGGCCAGTAGCTGGATGGCATTTTTATATACTAACACTGACTTGTCTGCCAGTGTTAGTATGTAAAACTGCTAAAGCCACCACTACCTGGAAACGCTTTAGGGGAGAGCCTTCTGCTGGAAAATTCAGGTGAAGAGCTGCAAAACATGGCTTTGCACAAAGGACCATGACATCATGGCTATGGGCTTGTAAGGTATTCTGGAGCTGGTCTCTCATGTCTCAGGCTGCTTCCTCAAGTTGATCACAATTCAGAACCTGCAGCACCATCTCTGCCATGGCTGCTAGCACAGCATTGCACATCATGTAATTCTCTCCATTCAGATGATCTAGCACAGTGGTTCTCAATCTTCTTAATGCCACGACCCTTTAATACAGTTACTCATGTTGTGGTGACCCCCAACCATAAAATTATTTTTGTTGATACTTCAAACCTGTAATTTTGCCTCTGTTATGAATCATAATGCAAATATCTGATATGCAGGATGTATTTAGGCAACCCCTGTGAAAGAGTCATTTGACCCGCAAAGGGGCCATGACCCACAGGTTGAAAATCACTGAAATGCACATACTGGACATCAGGATAGCTGGGACACATTCTGCTAGTTCTGTCAGGAAGGTTACACAGCCTTTTTTCCCCAGAAGGATCCTGACTTAGTTCCTGGGGACACTTATGTCAAATCTCTCTTATAATCTCTCCCACTATGCTCTTCATTCCATAATCAGTTGCCCACAGACTCACAGATGCCACCAGTACAGGTGCCAGGTGGTTAAAGTGCTGCAGCATCTGGATGATCTTCACAGTGGCACTGAGCGTATGGTTATAATATGTCAAAGCCACACGAAGTAGGTGTGTTATGGCTTCCCAGGTAGGGGGGTTCTCCCGATAGGGTTCACCAATCTCCTAATGGTGGGATTTTCCAGAAGGTAGTAGCAATAGCCAGTGCCAAACTGACAAACTCTTCTTCAATTACTGAGTGGTTCCATAGGTGATAAATGTCCAACTGCAGTAGCTGTGTTTGAAGCTGAAGCATTGGTTGTCTCTCTTCCTCCTAGTCAGAGCCATGGGCTGCTTGGTCTGGACTTTCTTACCCTTCCCACCAAGATCCAGGTCTGTGAGGCTTCCCTGACTGGTCATGATCTCAAAGGATTCCAAGAGGTGTATCAGAGCATAACAGTTTGTTTTAAGGGCATTTAGATGGGCGTTTCTATCTGATAAACTCAAGGTTGTATCTTCTAGGATGGCTGGAAGTTCCTGGAGTGGCAGGATACCACTTTTTTTTTTATTATTAAATCATAGCTGCGTATATTAGTGCAATCAAGGGGTACAATGTGCTGGTTTCATATACAATCTGAAATGTTTTCATCAAACTGTTTAGCATACCCTTCATGGCATTTTCTTAGTTATTGTATGAAGACATTTGTATTCTGGATTTAGTAAGTTTCGCCTGT
>CAUYRH010173687.1:0-68667 GCA_963574655.1 Perodicticus potto
CATTGGATACTTTTTCTTCCATTTTTGAGATACTTTGCTAAGAAGAATGTGTTCCAGCTCCATCCATGTAAATATGAAAGAGGTAAAGTCATCATCTTTCTTTAAGGCTGCATAATATTCCATGGTATACATGTACCACAGTTTATTAATCCATTCGTGGATGGATGGGGACTTGGGCTTCTTCCATGACTTAGCAATTATGAATTGGGCTGCAATGAACATTCCGGTACAGATATCTTTGTTATATATAATGTGATTTTTGGTTTTCTGGGTATATACCAAGTAAAGGAGTTATAGGATCAAACGGCAGATCTATTTTTAGATCTCTGAGTATTCTCCAAACGTCTTTCCAAAAGGAACGTATTAGTTTGCATTCCCACCAGCAATGTAGAAGTGTTCCCTTTTCTCCACATCCATGTCAGCATCTCTGGTTTTGAGATTTCGTTATGTGGGCTAATCTTACTGGAATTGAGAAATTTCAAAGTATTTATTAATTTATTAAAAATAGTAAAGATGATATCTCAAGGTAGTTTTGATTTTCATTTCTCTGACTTTACTATTTTTAATAAATTAATAAATACTTTCAAATTTCTCAATTTTAATTTCTAATATCCTAAAATGCATTAAATGTCCCAATTGCATTAAAAATTCAAATGGTTCATAATTATAAGCACATCATCCCACTGCTTGGCTAGTTTTTCTATTTTTAGTAGAGACAAGGTCTCACTCTAGCTCAGGGTTGTCTTGAACTCCTGAGCTCAAGGGATCTACCGCCTCAGCTTCCCAGAGTGCTAGGATTATAGCCCATCCTTAAAAATTGAGGGTTACACAAGGCACAGTGGCTCACTCACCCCTGTAATCCCAACTCTTTGGGAGGCTGAGGTGGGAGGATCACTTGAGGCTAAGAGTTCAAGACCACCTTGGGCAGCATAGCAAGATCAAAAACAACAAAAAATTGCTCTGTAAACACTTGTTTAAAAAAAAATGATTAAGGGTCCCAAAGAACTTTTGTTTGTGTGGATTATAACTATTAATATTTTCCATATTAGAAATTAAAATTGAGAAATTTCAAAGTATTTATTAATTTATTAAAAATAATAAAGTCATTTCATATTAATGTGTATAACATTTTAATAAAAGTAATAATTTTTATAAATCTTTTTTAACATCTAGTTTATCTGTGTCTCTGCATTTGGTCTTTTGTGACATGCTGTTTTGTTTGAAGTAAATGAAGAAAATCTGGCTTTGCAAAGATGTGTAACTAGGAAAGAAAAGAATATTTCAACAGCCTTTTCAGACACTTGTAAATACTCTTCTCTGTTACCTTCCTTTAGTTAACCACAGTGCAAAATCTGAAACTGTATCAATGAACTCTCCATACTCTGTTACATTAAAGCCCACCAGTCTTTTTTTTTGAGAAAGAGTCTCCCTTTGTTGTTGTTGGTCAAGTGCTGTGGTGTCACAGCTCGCAACAACCTCAAACTCTTGGGCTCAAGTGATCCTCCTGCCTCAGCCTCCCAAGTAGCTGGGACTATAGGCACCAGACACATACCTGGCGATTTTTTTTTTGTTTTTAGAGACGGGGTCTCACTCTCGCTTGCAAACTTGTGAGCTCAGGCAATCCACCCACTTTGGCATCCCAGAGTGCTAGGATTACAGGTGTGAGCCACCTCGTCCGCAAAGTCCACCAGTCTTGCACTTTAGATGCTTCTTTTTTGTTTTGTTTTTTTTTTGCAGTTTTTGGCTGGGGCTGGGTTTGAACCCACCACCTCCGGCATAAGGGGCGGGTGCCCTACTCCTTTTGAGCCACAGGCGCCACCCTAGGTGGCTCTTTCAATATCAAGCACTAGTTATATGAAAAATGTGGAAAATGGATTCAATGAATTATGCAGATCTTCCAAATGTCAGTAATTTCCTTAGATAATAACAAAAATGTCACATTTGTCAGTATCACCACCACATAATTATGCACCCCTCAAAGGATCTCAGGTACCCCTAGGTATCTGAAGACCACACTTTAAAAACCATTGTTCTAAAGATACCCACTTACAACAGTTTAGCATATATCCTTCAAGGCCCTACACATATTCATTTTGTTTTTAAACTACCACACTTACACAAATACCATACAAATTTACATATGTACTGTTTTGTAACTCACTTTACACTGGGAACGTCTTACTACTATGTCCCTATATGCAGTTACCACATTCTTTCCAACGGTCGTATAGCTTTCTATCACTATGAGAGAAACTCCTGCAGTCCCCATGCATGCAAGAATGTTGTCATCCACTTGTGTGACTATTTCTCTAATATATACTTGTGAAAATGGAACTGTAGGAAAAAGAAGGGGAGAAGGGTAGCCACAGCTTCCAAATCCTCCCTACTCCCAGGCCTCAAATACGAAGCAAAAACAAAACATAAGGGGAAGCGAGAGACCTACTGACAAGGTGATTAGGTGTGGATTACTTTTCACCAGGGAACACTGGCAAGTCTGTCTGGACTGGTGTGGCTTCAACTGTATGAAGATGTCGTGGACACACTCCAGACACTTGGCATCCCTTTTGTGACCTAAATATTTGAAAACCGCCTATTGATTCTGCTTTATTATTTAATAAGAAGCCATTTTAGAGATTTTTTTAAATGCAATTACAAGGTCAAAAGACAGGTAAATATTCAATTTCATAGGTATTACCAAACTGCTCCCCCCCAAAAACTTGGTACCACTTCACACTCCCACCAGGAATGCATGAGAGGAGTTATTTCTCCAAACTGTTACTGTGAGTATGATCATTTTTAAACGTCTTTGTTGGCCTTTTAGCTACAACATGAAACCTTCCTGTTTTAATGTGTACATCTATGTTTTCAGGGGATGTTAAACACTTTACCTTTTTTCTTTTATCAGGGTTTAACTTGGATATTTAATTTCTAATTTTAATATAACCAGGGTCCCAAAGAGTTTTTGTTTATATAGGTTATACCTATTAAGATTTACCCTATTAGAAATTAAAGCTGAGAAACTATTAATCCATTTGGATTAATTGAGTCAACCACCAAAGAATACACCAAACACCCTCTCTGATGTATATCTCGGTCACCTTCTTCCTCATCCCTGTCTGTCTTGGCTGGGACAGACCTGGTGCTTCCCAGAAGTCACCTCCCGACTAGGGAGCTCTGGTCAAAGGACAGAGGGCCTCTGTCCCCTATCTCTGAGATGCAGAATGTGCACACCTGCAAAATTAGGCCAGTCACAGCTGTCAGGGCCAATCATGGCGTGAATAGCTAGTACTCATAAAAACAGAAAGGCCTCATCTTAACAAATCTGCAGACTTGTAAGGCAGGCTAAGGGCTTTTCTGTCTCCAGCATTCCTGGGGAGAGAGACCATCTCCGTGTTAAGTGTCTGCAGGGAAGGAGCCACAGGAAGAAGACCGAGCAATCATCCCTTGGAAACATGGGAGGATGAGTGGCCAAAGACTCTGGAGGACAACACTGGCAAGAGGGGAACATATCTGACTAGCCAGCCTCAGGGCTGGTTTCCTCTCACGAAGTCTGTGGTCTGTCTGGTTTCCTCCATAGAATCAAGAAAAACTTGGCTTTTTGAAGAGGAGCATAAAGTCTCCACAGAGCACAACTGCCAAACTCCCAACTGCTCGGGAGAGTGACCTGCACAGGGAGTGTGGTCCCCTTGACCAGGCCTGCCTATGTGCCCCAGCCCACCGTGCCTCAGGGAGCTACAGCAAGACCAGGGCAGGGCCAATGCCTCCACGGGGCAGAAAGGCCTGGGCTGTCACTCATCTTCCCACAAGGGGCATTTTCACGTTTACATCAAACAGATAAATACCTTTAACCAAAAGAGGACAGAAGGAAAAGGGCTGTAAGATACAAGTTAGGAAAAATATCAATTTATATGCTCTACAGGTAGGTACAGGAATAGATCAAGTTTTAAAGTGGTATGAAAAATACTTAAACCCTTTATATCTTCAGATCTTGAACCTAGAATTCTAACCTCACCTGGAGATAACATGGAGGAAATGAAGCCAGGCCAGTGCCCCCATAGCCCACCTTCACTGTCCCCCACCCCACAGTCACAGCTGTGCTTTTATCAGGTAGATACTGAAATGGGAAAGTATGGGAACACAGCCTAAAAACCTGAAAAACTGGGCAGTGCCTGTGGCTCATTGAGTAGGGTGCTGGCCCCATATACCGAAGGTGGCGTGTTCAAACCTGGCCTCAGCCGAACTGGAAAATAGAAAAATAGGTGGGTATTGTGGTGGGCGCCTGTAGTCCCAGCTACTCGGAAGGCTGAGGCCAGAGAATCACCTAAGCCCAGGAGTTGGAGGTTGCTGTGAGCTGTGTGACACCACGGCACTCTACTGAGCGATAAAGTAAGACTCTGTCTCTAAAAAAAGAAAACAACCTGAAGAACTGTTGTTGCAGACAGCCTCATCTGTGATGAACTGAACCCAAGAATAGCAAACCTGTACCTTTTGTCCTTTTCTGCTCCTGCTTCTTTGCTTACAACAATCGGGTAAGTGCAAGTGTCCTTGGGGATACCAAGCACCTTATAACAGATGGGCCCCAGACCTATGCCCAAAAGGTATCTTACAACAGACCCATAATGGCATCAGGGTGAAAGACAGAATCAGACAAAGGGCCCCTGTACTACATTCAATCCTCATTTTTTCACTCAGGGATTTGTAGCCCCCAAAAGTAAGTAGTTTGCCAGAACTATATTCATAGTTTAATAACACAGAATTCGCGCTCTTCATGCCTGATGTATGTACTTCGGAAGTCTAAAAGAGCTTTTTCAAAATGCAGATTCTGGCCTGGCTCATGCCTGTAATCCTAACACTCTGCGAGGCTGAGCTGGGAGATCCCTTGAGCTCAGGAGTTTGAGACCAGCCTGTGTAAGAATAAGATGTTGTCTCTACTAAAAATAGAAAAATTACCCAGCCATTGCGGCCCACATCTGTAGTCCCAGCTACTCTGTAGGCTGAGGCAGGAGGATCACTTGAGCCAAGAGTTTGAGGTTGCTGTGAGCTAGGCTGGTAATAAGGCACTCTAGCCTGGGCAGCAGAATGGACTCTGTCTCCAAAAAAAAAAAAAGTGCAGATTCTCCCTTCCCCAGATTCTGATTCCAAAGGTACAACATGGGGCACAGGAATCTGCATTTTAGCAAGCAGTCTAGAGGATTCTGGGGCTGGTGACCCATCCTTTGCAGAATAGTGCATTAAACAAAGACCAGTGAAAAACAAAAACAGACAGTATCCAAGGCCACAGGCCATCCTCAGGCTCCCTTGACCATCTCCAAACATGCAAGCTGCATCTGGAGCTAATGCTCTTACTCTGGACACTTCCTACCTGACCTTTACATAAGCTTTTAAAGATTAACACCTTCGTGTTAAGACACTAGATTCAGATGTAGGGTAAGGACTACACTCCACCGGGATGTTGGCTACAAACTCATTACGAATTTGGTAGCTGTTTCAACTAAAATGTGGGAAAGCTATCTGCTATTGGTTTACCAAATTAAACTTCTTTTCCCTTAGATTCGATTCTTCACCACACCATCGCAGTTCAGGAATTCAAAAGTTCTGTTGATGACTTCCCATTCTGCACAGATGGAAGAACAAAACAGCTGATGGATCACTTAAGGAAAAAAAGAAAAAATGAGGCAAAGCAATTCCAAGCAAAGCTACTAAACTTGCTACTGATGGTAGAAGTAGAACCCAAGAATTCCCAGGGATGTCACTCCGTAAAAATTTCCTGTCCCAGGGCTGAGGGTCTCTGTGACCCTATACTCTCCTAAGACTCTTTGGTAGTGTATGAGGTTGACAACCTAGCCTCAGAGAGCAGCCGGGCAGGGTGGTCTATGCAGAAATCCATGCAAGGAACGGTGTACACCAAGGATCCCAGCTGACATCGGGTCAAAAGCATCCTTCAACCACATGCAAATATTTTATTTTATTTTTTATTTCTTTATTTAGAGACAGCGTCCCAAGCTGTTGCCCTGGGTAGAGTACCGTGGCATCATAGCTCACAGCAACTTCCAACATGGGCTCAATTGATCCTCTTGCCTCAGTTTTTTTCTATTTTTAGTAGAGACGGGGGTCTCACTTTTGCTCAGGCTGGTCTTGAACTTGTGAGCTCAAGCAATCCACCCATCTTGGCCTCCCAGAGTACTAGGATTACAGGCATGAGCCACTGCACCCAGCCCACATGCAAATATTTTAAGGGCCAACTGAGATCTATTTAGCAAAGCAAATGACCATCTTGACAGATAAAAATCTTTCAGACTATGGGACCCTGGAGGGCAAAGTATTTTTCACTAGAAGAGGGTCTATGATAGACATCTAACATTTTGGTTGTACAATGGCCACCTGATCCATTTCTGCAAACTGTCCTCTCTATGGGGAATGCCCAGGCCCCAACCCCATCTACAGGGTTACGCCATCTTAATAAAATACAATCCTGCCCTCACCACTATTAGCTGACCTAGGCTGGCTGGGATTTTGAGCCAGACTGACTGGCATCCTTCCACAGCATTTGCAAACTACAATTCAGAGGGGTGGCCAAAAACGAGTATGGACACTGTTAGTGGCCAGGTTCCAAAATGGGCAAAAGAAAATAACAAAAAAACAGTGGGGGAGGAGAGAGCAGACCCCAGTGGGCTTCCTGGCTTCCCCAGGTGCACTGGTTCTAGTCTGTCCCTATATTAATATACCCAGCCCTTTAACAAGAATCATCTTTTGCAAAAGCTTGTTCAGATTGAGACTAATATGAAGTCTTCAATCTTGAAAAATTGAGAACTAACCTAAACTAAAGCTATCCCATTGCAGTAAAGACGCCCACACCTACAAGCTCCTTAACATTTAGACATCTGTCCTGACACCCTCCCCAGCACTTTATACCTAACATACACCCAGTAAATGTTAAATGTGATCTAAGAATATTTGCTGATGTAAAAATCACCATCATCAACAACTTTCTTAAAAGGCCTTTTTCAGTCTATAGAGTAAGAACCATCCATGTGACCCTCTCAGGTTTCCAAACAGGCTCTCTGGGGAGGGGACAAGGATGCATATGCGGCAGATTTCATGGACAGGGATTACCAGAACAGGAGGTGCTGAAACTCGGGCACTGAAGCCCCAACTCACTGGACAGAGAAGGAAGACATGGGATAGAATCCTCTGCCCACAAGGCTCCCCTTGCCCTCGCAACCAGTGGCCCCAGGCTCTACCCCAGGGGAAATTACGATCTTTCCTCCCAGAGAGACTCCCGCAGCTCCAGCCATTTCTGCCACCCTTATATTCAGGCCAAAATCTCTCTTCCAGCCTCCAGCTTCAAATGCTGAAACGTTTGCCATACTCTTCAGCTTACGTAATGGCAAATCACCTTCTTCCCTACATAGCCACTTCTCTTGACTCCCTATGTGCTGCAAAGAATCCCATTTTCCCAGAGAATATCAAGCTTCAAAATATCACTTTATACTGCCACACAATGGCACACTATGAAGTCATTAAAGATATTATTATATACGTTGACTGGGAAAATGTTTGAAATGTGTGTGCCCCAAAAGCAAACAAGGTGTAATGTGATTCATGTGCGGGCAGTGCGCTTTCAGATAGTCGAAAGCAATGGTTAAACAGGGTTTTGGAGCCATTATAGTAAACTCTGAGCATCTGCTTTCTTAAAATATAGAATAGACTTTGAGGACCTATCTCATGGAGAATTATAAGGATTAAATAAAATATTGTATGGAAGGAATTTATAGTGTACACAGGAGACAACCCAGAAAAAAAAAATTTTTTTTGAGACAGGGTCTTGCTGTGTTGCCCTGGCTCGGGTGCAGGGTACAGACCCAACTCACTGCAGCCTCAAACTATGGACTCCTTCCTCAGCTTCCTGAGTAGCTGGGACTACAGGCACATGCCATGCCTGGCTAATGTCCCTAAATATTAACAGTGATTATATCTATATAGGATTATGAGGATTATGAGTGATTTGTAATTGTTTTGTTTAGTCACATTTTTCATAAAAAAACTTAAGTCATCTTTGATTCCTTTTCGCCATCTTCCCTGACCCTCGTATTTAAAACTAGCAATTCCTGCAGTGTCTCCCATGTGCAGATTGCGTCACACTGGCAGGATCCCACCCTGCCAAGGGTTGTCACTGCTTCCACGCACCCCTCTAGCATCTGCCAACAAACCTCCAAAGTCCAGCTCTCCCTCTCACATGCTGCTATGTAATTCATTTCCTCCGAGTCCAACTCAGGCCATGCCAACCTCCTGCTGAAGAAAGCCTCCTCCTTTGCTACTTAGGCTTTCTGCAGCCCACCTGCTACACCTCTCTTACTTATACTTCAAATGTAGAGCCAGCTTTGTAGCTACCTGTCCAGTGCTCCTTTTCTTGCAGAAAATACTGTCACCTTCAAGGCCTTCCACACCACCACTGCTGGAATTCTCATGAAAAGAAGCCCATCCCCAGGGGGCGTTGTGGCGGGTGCCTGCAGTCCCAACTACTCAGGAGGCTGAGGCAAGAGAATCTACTGAGCCCAGGAGTTGGAGATTGCTGTGAGCTGTGATGCCATAGCACTCTATCGAGGGCGATAAAGTGAAACTCTGTCTGTACCAAAAAAAAAAAAAAAAAAAAGAAAGACAACAAAAGAGGCACACCCCATTCCTGCCGCAAAACAGCCCTCCTCCTATGTTTGCAGGGCCTTTTTTAAAACAACAACAACAAAAACCAGCATTTATCACATTCTGCCATGACATCTGTGACATCCCTGTCACAGATTTGACCCCAGGCCTTCAAATTAAACAGATCAACACAAACCATCTGCAGATAACTAAGGAATGAACTCACAGCTCCTTTTTTTTTTGGAGACACAGTCTCACTTTGTTGCTCCCAGTAGAGTGCAGTGACCACATAGCTCACAGATAGGCTCAAGTGATTCTCTTGCCTCAGCCTCCCAAGTAGCTGGCACTACAGACTCCCGCCACAATACCCAACTCTACTTTTAGAAACAGGGTCTTGCTCTTGCTCAGGCTAGGCTATTGCTCCGGCTAGGCTATTGCTCAGGCTGGTGTCCAACCTGTTAGCTCAGGCGATCCACCCACCTCGGCCTCCCAAAGTGCTAGAATTACAGGTGTGAGCCACCAGGCCCATGCTTCACAGCTCCTTCTTAGCAAAGCCTGGGGGAGCCTCAGCTGGAGCTGCCCATTCAGACCCCAATGCCCCAGGTTTGTAAATCACTTAAAAGGCCAGAAGACCAGAGTACTAAAGACCTTGTGACAGTTCTTAAAAGGGGCTTGTCAAGGCCTGTAGCCATACCTTATCTTTATCTCAGATAAATATTAGGCACACTAAAGATGGCTGTTTCTTTTCCTTGTACTTCAAATAGGCTTAGAGAGAGCTCCAAGACATAATTACAAGGAAGGCTGTGGCTGTACTTCAATCACACCAGGAGGGAAAATACTTTTGGGAATGACACGCTGACTCCCAAGCCACACAGAGAGACTCCAGAGCATGTTTATAAACCTAAGCTTCACAACAGAAGTGGCTCTGAGGTTTTCCTGTCTCCTATGCAAGTACAGAACTTAAATAACCAGAGTCTTCCTTTTCACTCTCGTGTTTATGCTATGGCTGTAGGCACACTTGGTGTACAGATTTATCAAAGCAGTTCACCAGCTATGCTGTGTTCATGTCAGTGAATGCTTATTAGTAAATAAAAATGGTTGGCTTAGAATTTAAGTGGTTCTGTAAGAAGCTTCAGAAAATCTTTTCAGAGAGAATTGGAAATCACTTCAATGCCTGCTGCAGAGCGGGAAGACAATATCTCATTGATTCAAAAGTGTTAAGAACACTTTTAGGATTCAGTTAAGTCTTAGTTTTCAGAGCTGGCATGCTCCTGAGAAAAAGTATGTATCAATTGATTTTTTTTTTTTCTAAACAAAATCTTAAAGGCACTAGATGCATATTTAAAGGATTCCTTTAACAATTTTTTTTTTTTGGCAAATTGTTAGGGGAAAAAAGCAGCTTTCCTATTACGTATCCTTTAACAAGTTGAGAAGGCCTGGATTCAATGAACTGAAAGGGAAGCTTTTAAAAGTGGGGGATGTGACCAGCAGCCAGCAAGAGGGTTAGAAAGGAGGAAGTTTTTCTGTTTTCTTCTGCCTTGGCTTATGCCTGGCAGAGAAAACTAGGGAAAGGGTGCTGTTGCCTAAACCCCAGCACTTGTCCTATTTTTAGCGTCACCCTAAATTCCGGTCCACAAACACCCTATGTACTTCCCAAGGACTGAGAAAAACTAAACCCTATTGTCCGGAGCTCATACAGCACCCAAAGAGCTCCCATGGACTTCTCCCAGACGGGGAGGACAGCCACCTCCCACGGCGCTCCAGCGGGTCAGTGCCATCAGCTTTACCCGGGTGCGCGCTCTCGCGGCCTTCTGTGAGCCGGGGCCACCTCGCTCGTAATCGGATTCTGGACACGGGGCCTGGGGAGCCAGGGGAGGAGGCCTGGGCTGCTTCAATCTGCTGTCTACTCGCTCAGCGGACAAAAGCTGTCCTCTTCAGGGTAGGAAAACCATCGCGCACAGCTGTGAACCCCCTCTCATCCTGGACGCGATGAGAGCCTTTCCCGCACCGAGACCGCCTCGCAACGCGGCTCCGGACGCGCCCGCGCGTCTAAGCTGGAGAGGGACAGAGGGGGCTGGACATGTGGGAAGTTGCCCGCTGAGAGTGGGGACTTTTCCCAGGTGCTGGTCCAACCTCGGACACGGAGGGCGGGCGGTGGCTGAGAGGACTGCTCAGCGCCTGGGGCCAAGGAGTCAGAAAGGAGCCGGTGGGCGCGCGGACTTCCGGAGCAGACCGCGGGTCCCCAGGACTTTCCCCGGACCGCGAGCGCGGGCGGGAAGAACCCCTGCACCCCCTGCATCCCCGCCCACCGAGCCCTGCTTACCATCTCTTTGCGGAGCAGAGCCAGCGCGGCGTCCAGACTGGGGGGCTTGGCGGGCAGCGCAGCCGCCCGGCCCCCGCCGCCGCCCGCGCCCCCGCGGCTCAGCTCGTCCTGAATGCGCGACTTCTGTGCGTACAGCCTCTCCAGATGCCGCCAGCCCCCCGACGCGCCGCCGCCCGACGCAGAGTGCAGCAGTCCGCTCAGGCTCTTGGGCAACGGGGGTAGCCCGTCCACCCGCAGCCCCCGGACCGCGCCCTCGCCCGCCGCCCCCGGCACCGCAGGGGCTCCGCTCATCGCGGCGCCGCAGTCCGGCCAAGCTCCTACCTCACGGCCTCCCTCGACCCAGACTTTCCCCCGGCCCGCCCCCTTCCCGGCGGCGCCCCGCCCACTTCCCCTCCCGAGGCCACGCCCCTTCGGGAGGCCCCGCCCCTGCGGGGGTACTTAGGGCCAGCTACTGGCCCCGCGCCACAGCTGGGCTCTGCTCCAGGGGGGTCCCCTTCCCTCTGCCTCCTCAGTGCCCTGAATTCGTCTCCAGCCGCGTTCCCACCTCCCCCGTGCCACCCTCTCCCGGTTCGCCTCCAGCCCCGTCCCACTTCCTATGTGCCCGGGCTCCCCTCCAGCCGAGCTCGTAACTGCACCTTCCCGGCTGGTGTTCTTGCCTGTGAGGAGTCTTGGCCAGGCCCGGCGCCACTCGCGAAAAGATGAGCTGCTGCTGCAAGGGGTGGGAATATGTGGCTTGCCACCGCAGGACGTGGGGGAAGAGGCCTGATTGCAATCGCAGGACCTTTCTCTCCCCAAGGGCGAAATTCAGACCACAGAGGAGAGCTGGGGGCTCTGGGTTTGGGGCAGGTCCCACGTACACGCGGCGACTGTAAACGGCAATTCCCCGCAGTATTCGCAGAAACCAAGAAGCTCACCAGGCCCACTTCTGGAACTTCAAAGAGCAAATATGTCTTTCAGCCTGGCCATGGGGAACACGAGAGTAATTCCAAGTGGAAAAGACAGGAAATTAAAGAAAGGGATTAAATCTGGGAAACTGTCTATTCAAACAAAAATAAACACGACTCACACCTCAGAGAAAGAGAAAAGACAGAGAAACAAACTATGCCCCTTCCAAGAATAAAAATGACAGTTAAAACCAGATGTGTTGGGTGGCGTCTGTGGCCCAATGGGTAGGGTGCCGGCCCCATATACCGAGGGTGGTGGGTTCAAACCCAGCCCTGGCCAAAAAGCACAAAAAAACAAAACAAACAAACAAAAAACCAGATGTGTTAAACAAAAACACATGGAAAGATAAGGAAGTAAGCACTACAGCCCAGGTGTAGATTAAAAACCGATGCAGTGGTTCGGTGCCTGTGGCTCAGGGGGCTAAGGCGCCAGCCACGTACACCTGAGCTGGCAGGTTCGAATCCAGCCTGGGCGGCCAAACAACAATGACGGCTGCAACCAAAAAAAAAAAAAAATGGCCGGGTGTTGTGGCGGGCGCCTGCAGTCCCAGCGACTTAGGAGGTGAAGGCAGGAGACTCGCTTGAGCCCAGGAATTGGAGTTTCTGTGAGCTGTGATGCCACAGCACTCTTCCAGTGTGACAGCTTGAGGCTCAAAAATAAAAAAAATAAATAAAAACCAATGCAGTTTATATAGAATGGATAACTCTAATGCCCCTGATCACAGGTTTTAATCATAAAGGGATTTAATTGTTCTACATACATTTAATAAGATCATAAAGTGTTCTGAGCACTTCAGACACAAACAGAGAGCTCTACACTTTGGATGACTTTTCCCCTTTAACCCAGCACCCCATAGTGCCCACCCCAGAAGCAATGTCCTAGAACGTGGCATGATGTTCTCACTGAGCGGTTGCAATTGGGTGACACTAATATGGAGAAGCTTTAGGGCAGGCAGTGCAATTTGATGGCACCCAGGAGGCTTCCCACCCCACCTCCTACCCAGAATTTTCCACCTCCTCCCTGTGCTTCACCTTTCACTAATTACCAGTCGTATTTCTGGATGTCAGGTGTTCATTCGTTCTCCTGTGTAAGCAGTGGGTATCTTCAGGAGAGTCATCCGTCCGCCTCGTGGTAATAAGGGAGAGGAAGAGATGGGAAGCATTTTAACCTTTTGTTCACACCCCAGCATGAATTCCTTTAATTTCCTCCGTCACCTTGCTGTCTTTCCTGCTGTCCCTAGCAGAAATCACTCAAGTTAGGTGATAGGGAGTTCAATTATGCCATGGTGCAGTGAGAAAAGGAATCATTTCAAAGCATCAGGACACTGAAATAATTTTACAGCACATACTTCAGAAGATTATGGATGGCAGAAGGACTTAAGGCCAGCTAGCCAGTAATACGATGTCCCTGGTATCAGGACATGAGAAATGAGGTACAACGTAGATAATGCCAACCTCATAATTTTAAAGGTAGGCTCTGTATTCTGGTATACAAAGGCTGTCCAGAAAACATCCAGCCATGTACGACAGGTATGAAGAATAGTATTTTATTACTCAATGAGGTGAGCACACTGAAATCAGTATCAACAAGTAACATTCCGGAGCAAGTAGAAATTTCTACAATTTTCGACAGAAAGTAGAATTTCTGTGGTACTGAAGACTTTGTTTATATAAACTTTAAACAATTATGCAACAGATATTTTGACATCCATGGGGAGTGTCTGTCAGTGCCTACTTATTCAAATGCCAAATAAAGCACCTTTTAAAGTTCATGCTCATGATGGAAAAGAAGTAATAAATAACTTCTAGAAATGTGTGGTTTTGCTTTAATCCACTAAACGCTATCTTCATTCAAGCCGCTATGAAGAAATAGCTTAGGCTGTGTAAACCAACAGAAATGTGTTTCTCTTCGTTGTTGTCTGCAGTAGTCATTCCTCACTTGTTCCAGGACCTAAAACTGGGTTACTTTGAGAGCAGTCGTGCTACAAATTTGGACTGAATTGTATTTATTTCAAGATATAATTGCTTATATTTCTGTCATTTCTAAAACAAGTTGTCATTTAAAAATCATATACAAAGACTCTTAAAGACCTTTTCATGAAACTACGTTGTGTGTATAAATGGGATTAAGAACTTAGCATTTAATCATAGACTTTTTAATACAGTTTTTTAATTGTCGATTTGTTGCCTCAACCATATTTAAGTTTATTTGATCAGGGACAAGGATGATGGAATTTTTTTGCAGCTGCTATAGCATAACGCTCAGCACCTGGTAACAGTAAAATATTCGTTTAAAATGGATGTGCTATTAGATGTAATTTGTTGATTACGTACTGGCAGGCTGAGGTGGCTTCCGTGAGCTGGGTTCCTAATTAAGCCAACTGAAACCCATCTCAGTATAAACAGTAAAATGAAACTTAAGTTTAACCAATCAAACACCTCCAACTAATCTCATGAGGAACTTCTCATGGGAATGATCCAAATTAGGGCATTGCTCCACTTGGACTAACCAAGTACAGAAGGACCTCTGTAAGTTGACCACCCAAAGGACTATAACAAATTGGTCGACAGACAGAGGTGTTCAACATAAGGAACTAAGCCTACTGTACTGATATGTACATGCGGTGCATGTCCAGGCTATGAAAATTACATCACCTTATGGAGGTGGTCAGTATAGGGAGGTGGTCAGCTATGGTTCTACTGTATTTTCTTTGCCTTGCTTCTGCATTTTTATAAAAGCTTTCCCCTTTTGCCCCTTTGGCGGAGCCTAGAACTGTCTGTGGTCTGGAGCTGCATGAATCACTGCTCAAATAAACTCTTTAAAGAGTTCCAATATTAAAATTTTAATGTGCCTGTTTGTCTTTTAACTCTACTGTTTGTAAACCACAGAGCTGATCTCCATGATGAACATGGATGAGGTTCCAGCAACGACTTCAAGTGATTTACAGTCCATCAGGAGAGACCATGTAGGGAGCGCTGTCAGAGAAGCACAGACCACACACTGTGGCAGGCTCAGCATGGGAGGAGTCACTGTAGAGTTTAGAAAAGGCGTAACAGCAAAACATTCATTTACATTGGGCTTGAAGGGTAAGTAGGCTTTTGGTAACTGGAGACAGACCAGGGAAGGTCCTGGTTAGTTGAAAAGTAGGATGGATGCTGTGAAGGATTTTAAGACAACACCATTGCAGCTTTATTTATTTACTTATTATTTTCTTTTAGAAATGGCATCTTGCCCTCTCATCCAGGCTGGAAAGCAGTGGCATATTCATGGCTCATTATAGCTTTGAACTCCTGTGCTCAAGCAACCCTCCTGACTCAGCCTCCCAAGTAGCTGAGAGTACAAGTTTTATAACTTTTAGAAATGGGTTCTTGCTATGTTGCCCAGGCTGTTCTCAAGCCATCCTCCTACCTCAGCCTCAAGCCATCAGGCCTCAAGCCATCCTCCTACCTCAGCCTCCAGAGTCACTGGGATTACAAGCACAGTGGAGCTTTAGGAAGACCACTGTGGCACCTGCATGTCTAATAGGTGGGGTGAGGGCGGACATTTGAGGTGAGGAGAATAGTTAAGAGGCTAACGCATCTTTGAATTATGAGGGAAAGAGGTGTGACTCAGCGAAAACAAGGGTCAGGAAACATAATCACTGCATTTGATAATTTGCAAAGCACTTTCTCATTGGTGGGCACAGCCACTGGGAGATGAGTATTACTCAGTGCCCCACCTGATAATGAGGAAGAAAGGATCATAAAGAGAAGTTGTGTGCCCAGTTTGCTCAGCTAATAAGGCTTATTAAATAAGCAATAGGACCTTGCCGGAGGCCATTACCTTTTTCATGGGGAGACACCAAAGGCAGAATCCAGGTAACTGGTTTTAGAAAGGCTGAGTCAAAGCCTAAACTTAGAGGGAAGAGTTGAAACACTTGGAATGGAAGCTGTCACAAGGGAGTGTCCCTTAAGCAGAAACACTTTAACTCGCCCTTTCACGTTTAAAAAAGGGGGGTGGGAAAAAGGAAGTGCAGAAACCTACAAAACATTTGAGAAGGATCTGCCATAAGCTGAGCTTGATTTTAAGTGTGAGATGGAGCATCTGGCAGAGGCTTAGCCAGACATGGTGCTCACTCTGGAGAGGAACATAAGGCTCCTGCCTGCCCCTGCAGTAATCAAGCCTAGTGGACAAGAAGCATGAAGATAGTACATGTGAAAAATCAAAAATCAAGGAAAGAGGAGACAGTGAAATCAACAGGCAAGCTGGTGCAAGGAAACAAAATGTAATAAGGAAGAAAAAGTGTTTGGACTGACAGCACTTATTCATTTATCCCTTCTTCCCTTCCTCGCTCCTTCCTCCTTCCTTCCTCCCTCTCTTTCCTCCTTCTCTCTCCCCTCCACTTTAATCTACTTTGTGCCAGGCAATAAGCCAGGTTCAAAGACACAAATAAATTACTTGAGATAATGAATGAAATAATTTGAGGAACGGAGTAATTAGTTAAGTCAGTAGGGTACCAGCCTCTCTTTAAACATCAGAAATGATTGGGATAATGTGACACTCACCCTGCCATTAAAATTTCAAATTTTCATGGCCAGTCATGGTGGCTCACATCTATAATCCTAGCACTTTGGGAGGCCAAGGCAGGAGGATCACTTAAAGCCAGAAATTCAAGACCAGCCCAAGCAAGAGCTAGACCCTGTCTCTATAAAAAAATAGAAAAATTGGGCCCGGTATGGTGACTCATGCCTGTAATCCTAGCGTGATTTGCGAGGCTGAGGCGGGTGGATTGCCTGAGCTCACGAGTTAGAGACCAGCCTGAGAGTGAGACCTCTTCTCTAAAAATAGTCAGCCATTGTAGCCAGCTCCTGTAGACCCAGCTACTCAGGAGTCTGAGGCAAGAGAATTGCTTGAGCCCAAGAGTTTGATGTTGCTGTGAGCTATTATGTCACAGCTCTCTACTGAGGACGACAAAGTGAGACTCTGTCTCAAAAAAAAAAAAGAAAAAAAAATTAGCAGGGCCTGATGGCAGGCATCTGTAGTCCCAGCACCTATAGTCCCAGCTACTTTGAGATTGCTGTGTGCTGGGTTGATGCCACAGCACTCTAGCCTAGGCAACAGAGCCAGACACTGTCTCAAAAAACAAACAAACGAACCAAAATTCAGACTTTCCTAATTTTTAGGAATACTGTGTTTTTTCTCCATGGTGGCTTCCAATTTAAAAATCACTTTTAAGGGCGGCACCTGTGGCTGAAAGGAGTGGGCGCTGGCCCCATATGCCGTTGGTAGCAGGTTCAAACCCAGCCCCCCGGCCAAAAACTGCAAAAAAAAATCACTTTTAAGACCATGCACATGGCTCATGCCTGTAATCTTAGCACTCTGGGAAGCTGAAGTGTGTGGATTGCTTGAGCTCAGGAATTCGAGACCAGTCTTCCTACTTGGGAGGTTGAGGCAAGAGGATCTCTTGAGCCTAAGAGTCTGAGGTTGCTGTCAGCTATGATGCCACAGCACTCTACCCAGAGTGACAACTAAGACTGTCTCAAAATAAAATGAAAATCACTTTCACATGCATTATCTCTCTACATATTCACACTTAGTCAAAAGATGCCCCCACTAATAGAACCTGATTGAGCACTAAGGCCTGAGGTTATTTGAATGGCAGCTTTTCCTCCCATATAAAAACCTGTCAGACTCCTCAGAGGTGTCCCTTCTCTGTCGTAATCATCCCTAAGTCCTACAGCTGGTCTTCTGTCAAGACATGGTTTTGAATTAGTTTGCCTCCTTCTCCTCCACACACATACGTTTGTCAGTATTTGTCTTAAAATCAGTGCCCATATATAAGTGAAAAATTCCAGATGTGTTAGACAAGTTCTGAATAGCACTGACCTGTTCCCTCCATTTATTGTTAGCTTACTTCTTTTGAAGCTTAAAATCAAATTCAAGTTTGGAGTTGATACATCCCACTTCTGAACAATACTGAACTTTAACTTCAGTTTTTACTTCTTTCCCAGTAAACTGTACAAGGGAATAATAGTCTATCCCCTGAGTGTTAAAATGAAAAAAGGATAAACAAATACATCCTTAGTTGGGCATTAGGACATTTCTGGAAGGATAGATAAGGAAGTGTGAACAGGGGCTCTGAATTTCCAGAGAGTAGGAAAGGGAGGTTTTTAACCTTTTATGCTCTTTGTACTGCAGTTATAAGTTGCTTAATGATGGGGTTGCATTCTGAGAAATTTATCATTAGGTGATTTCATCACTGTGGGAATATCATAAGGTGTGCTTACACACCCGTGCATGGTCTAGCCTACTGCACACCTGGCTGTGTGGTATATATTCTGAGCTATACACCTGCCCAATATGCTACAGCATTGAACACTGTAGGCAACTGTACACAATGGCAAGTATTTGTATATCTAAACACATCTAAACAAGGAAAAGATAGAGTAAAAATATGGTACGAAAGATTAAAAGGCCAGTTGTGGTGGCTCATGCCACCTAGTGCTTTGGGAGGCCAAGGTGGGAGGATCATTTGAGCTCAGCAGTTCAAGACCAGCCTGAGCAAGAGCCAGAAACCATTTTTTCTATTCTCTTGCAAAAATAGAAAAAAGAAGAATTAGCAGGGAATGGTGGTGGATGCCTGTTGTCCCAGCTACTGGGAGAATGGGGCAGGAGCAACATTTGAGCCCAGGAGTTGAGGTTGTTGTGAGCCAGGATGACACCACGGCACTGTAGCCTGGGCAACAAGAATGAAAGTCTGTCTCAAAAAAAAAAAAAAAAAAAAAAGATTAAAAACTAATACACTTGTATAGGGCACTTACCACAAAGAGAGCTTGCAATACTGGACATTGCTCTGGGTGAGTCTGAGTGTGCAGTGAGGGAATGTGAGGCCTCAGTCACTACTGTGTGCTGCTATGGGGGGGCCAGGCATTACTGTGAGCTGACATTAGGCTGCACCAAATTTATAAAAATATTTTTTCTTCAATAATAAGTTAACCTTAGCTTACTACAATTTTTTTGCTTTTTAAACTTGCAATTCTTTTAATATTTTGATGTTTCTGTAGTAACGTTTAGCTTAAAACGCAAACACTATTTTCTTTATATCCTTATTCTGTAAGATTTGTTCTACTGAATTTTTTTTTAACTTTTTTGTTAAAAACTAAGACACAAATGCAGATTAAAGCCTACATCTACAAAAAGTCAGATCACTGTCTCACCCACATACCTTGTCCCACAGGAAGGTCCTCAGGAACATGACAGGTATGGAGCTGCCCTCTCCTGCCACAATACCTTCTAATGTACTCCTGAAGGACCTGCCTGAGGCTGTTTTACAGTTGAATTTCTTTTTGTAAGTAAAAGTACTACACCACTAAAATAACAATAGAAAGTACAGTATCATAAATATGGAAACCAGTGACAGTTTATTATTATTATCAAGTATTAAGTGCTGTACCTTATTGTGCGTCTCATACTTTCATACAGCTGGTAGAGCAGTAGGTCTGTTTATACCAGCATCACCCAGACCCGTGAGTTGTGTGTTGTCCCACATCAATATTATAATGGCTCTGTCACTAATGCAATAGGAAATTTTCAGTTTCATTAGAATCTTGTAGGACCACCACCATATATAAAGTCTGCCATTAATTGACATAGTTATGGGGTGCGTGAGTGTATTTGCATTTTCACTTTAAACAAGTAATAAAATTGAAAGATTTTAAAGAATAATTTCATTCCTACCTATATTTAGTCAAATAAATAAGTAAATACCTAATTTTCTCTGAACTACGGTTAACCTAAAAGCTTATTTTTTATAGTCGGATTTTGTAACCTAAATGCAATATTTTAACTTATCCATACTAACTTTCATCCTTTTTTTATTCACCCAGTTAAATCCTACTTGAATTTTTTAACCCTTTCTGAACCTTGATTCTTTAATCTAACTCAATACCTTTCTTTCCCAGAATTATCTCATTTGCCAAATTGATAAATACACTGTGTATATTTAACAGTGATAATAGTGATAGTGATAACAGTGGTAATACCCAATATTTTTAAAGGCTTCATGTGTTCTGTGCATTTTATAGGTAGTAGCTCATTTACTCTTCACACCACTCCTTTGAGGTCTGAATAATTATCCCCATTTATAGATGATGAAACCAAAGTTAAAAGAAGGAAATTAGCTTGCCCGTGTTCACACATGTAGTTAGTGGCAGAGCTGAGATCTGAAAGTTAGGTCTCTCTGATGCAGAGAAGATATTCTTTCTTTGTTATTAATTATGGTAAAAAACACATACCATGAAATCGATTCTCTTAGCCAATATTTACTTGTACAACACAATATTGTCAATTCTATGCACAGCAGACATGGGTTAGAGCACCCCACTAGCCCGGTCATCAATGGGAACAATAAACAAGACAGGGTCAGGAGCAGAAAATTGTGCCCAGTGCAACAATAGTCTGTTGACTCACACTCTTTCTGTACATTATGCTGTCATTCAACTACAGACAGTGACTAAGAATGCCTAACACTGGATAGCCGTCCAACAGGATAGACACTACACAAGAGGGCTCCTGAGTCCAAATGTGCTGGACACAGCAGGCACACTCTGGATTCCAGAGACTTAGCACGAGATAAAGAATGTAAGATATCTCATCAATTCTCATTTATATTGATTGCATGTTCAAATAACATTTTGACATATTCACTTACATAGAATATATTTTTAATTTCACCCATTTATTATTATTTTTTTCTTTTGTAGAGACAGAGTCTCACTTTATCGCCCTCGGTCGAGTGCCATGGCGTCACACAGCTCACAGAAACCTCCAACTCCTGGGCTTAGGTGATTCTCCTGCCTCAGCCTCCGGAGTAACTGGGACCACAGGCACCCACCACAACGCCCGGCTATTTTTTTTGTTGCAGTTTGGCTGGGGCTGGGTTTGAACTCGCTACCCTCGGTATATGGGGCCGGCGCCCTACCGACTGAGCCACTGGTGCCGCCCTCACCCATTTATTTTTTAACGTGGCTACTTAAAAATTTATAATTACATTTGCAGTTTATATTTCTATTACACAATGTTGACCTAAAATAAGCCCTGGACACACAGGTGCTTAACATTCAGGTTTTAAAAAGGTACACAAAAAGGTTTAAAAAACAGTACGAAGCTTTAGTGGATATTATAAATACCTAAATAGAGGAAAACTCCAGGAGTTCAGAAATGGAGACCATCTATACAGAAAAGTCTTGGAGAGGAAGGTGGACTTCTCTGAGGCCTTAAGAGGTTGAAGAGAAAGAACAGGACAGGAATGATATCTTGGAAATGAGGAGTTGGGATGTGAATGTCCTGTGATGCAAATCTGACCAGAGCTGAGGAGCCCTGCGGAGACCAGGTAGGCATCATCCTTAAAGTCCAAGCCAACGTTCTTGGACTTGCTCTTAAGCAATGAGGAAGCTGTGGATCTGTTAGGAACTAGGGAGACCAGCAGAAGGTGAACAGGGGGCAAGTCAAGGAAGCTTCATCTATATTTCCAGCCACTCCCCATTGCTCACATCACCTCCTGACCCCTGACCTCTGCCTCCTGTCACATCAGCAGCGGCATTAGATTCTCATAGGAATGAGAACCACACTCTACACTTTATATGCGAGAGAGCTAGGTTGTGCCTCCTTATGAGAATCTAATGCCCTCCATGTCCATGGACATTCATCTCCTGTGAAAGTGCAGAAATGTTGGGGACTGCTGTTCTAGAGGATTAACTTGGCAGAGGTACAGAATGGATACAATGGGGCGGGGGGAGCTAACACATTGGAAGAAGGAAAGAACAATTAAGAAGCTAAAATTAGGGCTCAGCGCCTGTGGCTCAAGCGGCTAAGGCACCAGCCACATACACCTGAGCTGGCGGGTTCGAATCCAGCCCGGCCCACCAAACAACAATGACAGCTGCAACCAAAAAATGGCTGGGCATTGTGGTGGGCGCCTGTAGTCCCAGCTACTTGGGAGGCGGAGGCAGGAGACTCGCTCGAGCCCAGGAGTTGAGTTTGCTGTGAGCTGTGATGCCATGGCACTCTACCCAGGGTGACAGCTTGAGGTTCTGTCTCAAAAAAAAAGCTAACATTAGAGGCTATCATTTAAAAAAAGAAAGTAAAGGTTATCATTAAAAAAATGAGTTAAAGCCAGCCCCTAGACCGAGGGCCTGGCTGTGAGGATGAGAGGAGAGGGGACATAAACAGATGTGTTTAAAAGGAACTTGTAGTCATCTAACCCCAGCAAGAATGGCCCACATCACAGAATCTCAAAACTGCAGATGCTGGCATGGATGTGGGGAGAAAGGAACACTTTTACACTGCTGGTGGGACTGCAAACTAATACAACCTTTTTGGAAAGAAGTATGGAGAACCCTTAAAGAACTCAAGCTAAACCTCCCATTTGATCCTACAAGCCCAATATGGGGCATCTACCCAGAAGGATAAAAATCCTTTTATCATAAGGACACTTGCATTAGATGTTTATTTGCAGCTCAATTTACAATTGCCGAAATGTGGAAACAGCCTAAATGCCCACCAACCCAGGAACGGATTAACAAGTTCTGGTGTATGTACACTATGGAATACTATTGAGCCATTAAAAAAGATGGAGACTTTATATCCTTTGTTTTCCTGGATGGAAGTGGAACATATTATTCTTAGTAAAGCATCACAAGAATGAAGAAGTAAGAACCCTATGTACTCAATTTTGATATGAGGATAATTAAGAACCTAGTATATTTTGGGGGGTGGGGGCAGGGGGAGAGAGAGAAAAGGAGGAAGGGGGTGGAGGAAAGGAAGAGCAGAGAAAGGGAAGGGGGGGTGGGGGATCTTGGTGTGTGTCACACCTTTTGGGGGCAAGACACAAGTATAAGAGGGACCTTACCTAACAAATGCAATCAGTGTAACCTGGTTTCTTGTACCCTCAACGAATCCCCCAAAATAAAAATAAATCAATAAATCAACAAATCGATCAATCAATCAATAAAGAACTTGTAGTGCTTGATGACTGGCTGCGTGTAGCACTTTGAGAGTTACCCTCAAAGACTATCTATTCAAGTTCTCTTTTTTATCCTAATCAACATGAGTTGAGAGAATGACTCAAATGGCCACTGAGACTATCACACAAAATAAAAGTCTTTCTGCTGACAAAATTGACATTGAGAGAAGCCATTCAAATTTACCCCTAGCCCTAGCCAGGCTTACAAGATGCCTTTGGTTAGGACACTGTTTGTAAACCCTGTTCAGATGGCAGCTTCATCGAGGCTCAAAATCATGGCGTTTCCCCACTTGGCTCCTCTCACTGTTTTAATGAACATCACACAATGGGGTTAAAATTCACTGACTAGCAAGTGCAGGAAGACCGACAGCGCTTGGCACATACCGGCCAGGAATCCGCACAAAGAGCAAAGGGGAACTGGACTGTGAATAGATCAGGAGTGCCAGACAGAATTAATGCAGACAAGGTCACCAGTGTTCCATCTGGCACAGTGCAAGGGAGCTGTGCTTTAATCGGCTCTGAACTCTACAGCAGCTCCCATGCAGCAGAGAGTGGCACAGGGCAGCAAATAGGTTCCCACCTATTTTATTCTTCTGGTGGAAGCATGGTCCCAACTTTTAATTAACTAGCGAATTATTATTTCTGTACTTGCACTGAGTAGATTCATTACAAGTTGAAAATAACTTTTAAAGTGATGGCCTACCTGCCATCTATCCTAAAGAGTCTGAGATTTACTATTATTAATTTGTGTTTCACTTAGTTGGTCCATGGACTTACTATGTTTTAACTTACTATTTATTAAACATTCAGACCACAGCAGACACTTTGGAGGAATTGTGGTTAATGGGGTTCGTAGCTTGCTGTCATGGAATTCAGTTAGGTTAGCACAGCAGTCCATCTGAAAAGACCCAAACCAGGGGAGCAGCAGTGAGGATCCGTTCATTCATTCATTCACTACTGCTTGAGCACCTGTGACGTGCCTGGGTGAGAGGCAAGAGACCCAGGCAAACACTCGGGGCATTTGATGGAGAAACTGGACATTTCATTTCCTAGCAGTAGGACTCCATCTGCCCTGAGTAAAGGCATTTATTGTATTTAAGTTAACCAATCTTCCAATGAAAAGTCCTATTTCTATTTTTCTTAATTTCTAAACGCACATCTGAACTATTCTTTGCACGCTCATCGGAGACCTCCTGACATCATCACCTTGAGATAGTTAGCCCTTGATGGATTGTTATTAGGAAAATCTATAAAATTAGAGCTTAAGGTCAAAAGGAATTTTCATAACTTTATGTGTGCAGCACTGCATACTTTTAAAAATACGTAACATTTTGATAAAAATTAAAATTTTTTAAACTGTCAATTATGGATAACACACAGTAAAAAACAAAGGTGGCCTATCATCCCATCGCTCACAAAAGGTCATTCTAGGATTATTTTTTCTTTCTTTTTTGTTTTTTTGTAGAGACAGAGGCTCACTTTATCACCCTCGATAAAGTGCCGTGGCGTCAACAGCTCACAGCAACCTCCAACTCCTGGGCTTAGGCGATTCTCTTGCCTCAGACTCCCAAGTAGTCAGGACTACAGGCGCCCACCACAACATCCGGCTATTTTTTTGTTTTGCAGTTCAGCTGAGGCCGGGTTTGAACCCGCCACCTTTGGTATATGGGGCCGGCGCCCTACTTGCTGAGCCAGAGGCACTGCCCCTTTTTTTGTTTTGTTTTTTTTTGAGACAGAGTCTCAGTATATTGCCCTCTATAGGGTGCGGTGACATCACAGCTCACAGCAACCTTAAACTCTTGGGATTAAATGATTCTTTTGCCTTAGCCTCTTGAGTAGCTGGGACTACAGCCACCCACCATAATGCCCGGCTATTTTTTGGTTACAGTTCTCATTGTTGTTTAACAGGCCCAGGCCAGGCTCGAACCCACCAGCCTCAGTGTATGTGGCCGACACCCTACCCATGGAGCTATAGGCACTGCCTCTATGATTGTTTTAAAGAGCACTTTCTCATACTTTATCATACTGGTCATCACAACAAGGATTTAGTAGAGTGTATATCATTATGCACATTTTAAGGGTGAAATTAAGTGGCTTGCCTAAGGATACACCGCTTAATGGCCAGATGAGGGAACAGAGTCTCTGATTGCAGGTGTGTCTGGTTCCTAGGAGCTTCAGCTCCCTAGCAAAGTATTCCCCAACACAGTCTTCACTTAGCTTTTCCAACAAGGAATAAAAAAGGTCAAGAAAACATTTCACCTAGCAAATAAACTTTTTAGAATTAAATAGTTAAGGAAAGTCTTTTAGGAAAGTAAGAAAAATGCATTCAGAATGAGTCATCTTTCCTTGAGTCAAGGAAAAAGACTAGGTTTCATTTCACTTTCAAGTAGCAGATTTTAAGATGAGGAAGAGGACACCCTATTTTATATGCCTCATAGTAACAAAGCTGAACTCCAGTCTGTCAGGGAGCAAGGTAGCCCATCTTAAGAATTACACTGGGATAATTTGAGGATGCAACTAGGTAAATGACAGAGGAGGAGTTCTGAAATTTAGATAGTCACTTTGGAAATCTCAAAAGAATAGAGGATTCTCCCATTTCCCAAATCTGCTGTCTTTTTAAAAACTGATTTCTCAATGATCCTGCCTTTCTTAAAACCATTCTTCCAGCTGTACTTCTGTCTTCTTGGCCTTTGAGAGCAGCATGGGGGATTCTCGGCAGCCTCACTTCTTCCCAGACTCTGGCTTGCCCTTCCAGGTGTTCAGAGCCTAAAATGTTTTCTGCAATTGTGAGGTTGTCCTATCAGCCATAGTGAGTGAGCCACAGAGGAAGTAAAACTCACAAAGGAGGAAGTGAGCAATTGTGAGGTTGTCCTATCAGCCATAGTAAGTGAGCCACAGAGGAAGTGAAACTCACGAAGGAGGAAGTGAAGTTTGTCTTGGGCTCATCCTCATTCTCCTTGTTATCCCTATTTTAAAAGAAATTTCCTCCTTAAACAAAGCACAGCCAGCAAACACATGCAGTTCCTTGGTTAAAAGTCTAAGAGTGACTATTACTGGCTGGGACGCTGAGAAGGTTGGAGGATTGTGAAAGACACCTCATTTGTTATGAAAACCACAGTTGACCCTTGAACAACTTGGGGTTAGGATCATTAACCTCTACCCCTACAAAGTCAAAAATCTGCATATAACTTTTTACTTCCCCAAATTTAACTAATAGCCTCCTGTCACCTTAATGATAACCTAAATATTCAATGAAAACATATTTTGTATGTTATATGCACTAAATACTGTATTCTGATAGTAAAGTAAGCTACACAAAAGAAAATGTTAAGAAAATCACAAGGAAGAGAAAATATGTTTATTATTCATTGAGTGGAAGTGAATCATCACTTCTTGTCTTGACATTGAGCAGGTTGAGGATGAGGAGGAAAAACTGGAGAGGTCTTGCTATGTCAGGGTGGCTGAGGAGGAAGAAAACCCACGTAGTTCATTCCTGTGTTGCTCAAGGATGAATTATAGTTCATTAAAGCCAAGATCTGGTTTGCAGTGGCTCATGCCTGTAATCCCAGCACTTGGGAGGCTGAGGTAGGTGGATTGCCTGAGCTCATGGGTTTGAGACCAGCCTGAGCCAGAGCCAGACCCTGTCTCTAAAACAATAGCTGGGCATTGTGGTGGGCGCCTGCAGTCCCAGCTACTTGGGAGGCTGATGCAAGAGAATCTCTTGAGCCCAAGAGTTTGAGGTCACTGTGAATTATGACACTACAGCACCTACTGAGGGTGACAAAGTGAGACTCTATCTCAGAAAAATAGTAATAATAAAATAAAAGAAAGCCAAGGGAGAGGTTTAGAACAGTGTTGGGGTTAAGGCTGATTTATAGCACCTGAATTAGTTAAAACTTTGCAAGTTACCTTTAATATTTAGAGAACTTTCTCTTATGAATTTAAGAGTAAAAGAGCAAATTAGGTGCTTATTTCCCATGGGAACATTGTAATTGATCTCACTCATGTCATTCCCCCACACTAGAATCTTGTAGCTCATACAGAACAATATTTTATTTTATTTATTCTATTTTTTAGAGATGGGGTCTCACTCTGTTGCCCAGGCTAGAAGTCTTGGACCCATGCAATCCTTTCACCTTAGCCTCCTGAGTAGCTAGGACTATAGGCATGTGCCACAATGCCCAGCTATTTTTTTTTTTTATTCTTCTGTAGAGATAAGGGACTCACTTTGTTGGCCAGGCTGGCCTCGAACTCTTGACCTCAAACAATCCTCATGCCTTGGCCTCCTAAAGTATGGTATTATAAACATGAGCCATCATACTGGTCCCTAATTGTTTCTTTACAGTTCTTTCTATAGGCGTCTCTGCCAAGACTCCCTCCTTTGAGAATTAAGGACTAGGGGACCATCTAGCTATTTTATCCATAATACCAAGGGTTAGCTAACCTTTTTTTGCAAAGGGGCTAATAGTAAACATTTTAGACTTTGAAGGCTACCATAGCTCTGTAAAAACAGCAGTTGTAGAAACAGCAATGGACAACATGTACTTGAATAAAAGAGGTTGTGTTCTAACAAAACTTTATTTACAAAACCAGGCAAAGGGCCAGATTTGTTCTATGGGCCATAGTTTGTAGAACCTTTGTAAGATCATCAATTTCTTTTGAGCTTTAATTTAAAATGAGCATTTTAAAATGGTCAATAAGTAAGGAGCTAGAGGTCTGGCATTGAGACTCTTTCCCTAGCTTTTCTTTGTATATTAAATCTTCTATTTCTGGATTGAGTCCATTTATAAAAAGTGAGAAGAGTTTGACTTTGTATTCTGCTACTTTATCAATTTGCTTATTAGTTCTAACAGGTGTGTGTACATGTGTGCATGTGTATGTGTGTGTGCATGTGTGTGTAACCTTTAGGATTTTGGATATTATAAGATTATATAAAATCTGTGAACAGAGTTAATTTTACTTCTTCCTTGCCAGTTTGGATGCTTTTTGTTTTTCTTACTTAATTTGTCCTGCTGGAACTTCCAGTCCTGTGTTGGATAGAAGTGATGACAGCAGCACCTTGCCTTGTCCCTGATCGTAGAGGAAAAGCTTTCAGTCTTTCATCACTCACTCAATCCACTGTGTTACTTACACATCTGTGTCTCAGGTCCACCTGCTGGCCAAGCTGACCAACCACAAACTCAACCTATTTGTAGCTCTAGAGCAGGCATCCTCAAACTTTTTAAACAGGGGGCCAATTCACTGTCCGTTAGACCATTGGAGGGCCGGACTATAGTTTAAAAAAAAAACAACTATGAAGAAATTCCTATGCACACTGCACATATCATATTTTGAAGCAAAAAACAAAATGGGAACAAATACAATTTACACCGAAGCATGTGGCCCGCGGGCCGTAGTTTGAGGACCCCTGCTCTAGAGGGTAGAAAATTTGGTTATTTCCCAGAACCAGACTCTTGGAGACAACAAGGATAAGGACAATAAGGATTTTTTTTAAAAAAGGTTTTATTGAGGCTGGTGCCTGTGGCTCAAAGGAGTAGGGCGCTGACTCTATATGCCAGAGGTGGCAGGTTCAAACCCAGCCCCGTCCAAAAACCGCCAAATAAATAAATACATAAATAAAGGTTTTATTGAATATTATGGACTGAATGCCTGTGTCTCCCCCCACCCTCCAATTCATATGTTGAAATCTAATCCCCAGTAGGATGATATTTGGAGGTGGAAACTTTTGGAGGTAATTAGGTCATGGAGTTAGATCTCTCAGGATTAGGATTAGTGCCCTTATAAGAGAGAGAACTAGAGCTTGTGAGGATAGAGGAGAAGTTGAATGTCTGCCCTCGCCAGAACCCAACCAAGCTGGCACTGGCCTCTAGCACTGCTTACGAACTTCCCAGTCTGTGGCAATTTGTTAGAGCAGGTCAAACAGAGACACCGAAGTATAAATTTTGTATCTTTTTAAGCATGCAATTCCATAGCTTTTAGTAAATTTGCAGGGTTATGCAACAATCACTATGATCCAGTTTTAAAACATCCTATAATCTCGATAAGCCCCTTCTTATCCATTTCCAGTCCCCATGTCCAGCCCCAGGCCACGACTAACTGACTCTGTCTCGATGCATCTGCCTATTCTAGACATTTCATGAGTGGAATTGTAGGGCTTATGATCTCTCGCATCTGACTTCTTACATTTAGCATTGTTATTTCAAATTTAATTTTGTAAGGTTTTGGTGAGTGACTGAGGACAAAGTTTGTCCAAAGGACACTGGTCTAAGAAGAAACCAGTCTTCAGGGCCAGATTGAGCAATAGACAAATCAGACCCCTCCGTACCTGTCCACTCCCTATAAACTCTCTTCTTAAAAACATGCAATGGAGATGAAAAACAGTTAAATAGCAGCATGGTTAGTAATAAGGCAGGTTTTCCACCAAAGCCAAAGTTTTTTCAAATCCGATCATTTGGCCAAAAGACTCTTAAAAAGGGATTTTTCCTCTTAGAAAACAAAATAAACTCTGCATTTGTGGAGTTCAACAAAAAGAAATCAGAGTCAATATTAGTTGATGCATAATAAGTGCTAAATCAAGGCTGGTTATTATCATTCTTTCAATCAACATATATTAAATGCCTATAATATACAAAGCTCAGTGCTAGGAATTAGTGATACAAAGCATGAAACATAGTTTAGTAAGGCAGAGAGGCAGATACATAAATAAATGCAACTGAATGCCATCAGTGCTGTGACAGAAGGAAGCTACTAGAATGAGGAGCAAGGAGGAGACCTAATCTGTAGGGACCAGAAAAGGTTTCTATTAAGAGTGACTCCTTAGCTGGAGAAAGGGGGAAGGAGGAAGCACACAGCCAGGTCACTGGAGCATCTTGCTCACCTAAGGTGCAGTGAGGGGAGAAGGGTGGGTCACTATGAGAACCAGCATGGCAGACGGGAAGAGTGTTGGATGAATAGGGTCAAGAGATGGGGACAGAGTGGGAATGAGAATGGCCTTGTGTGCCATGCCAACTAATTTGAGGGTCCCTGAAATATAATCAAAGCAATTAGGTGATCAGGTCTGTGCATACTACATTCTGCTGCTATACTAAATTCTTTGTGTATGTTATCTTAGTTAAGTTTTTTAACAGTTCCATGAAGTAGACATTGTTTTTTTCTATTTTATAGATGAGGAAACCAAAGCATATGAAGATTAAGTACCTTGACCCAAGTCATACAATTAGTAAGTGGCAGAACTGGAATTTGAGCTAGGACCTTCCAAAGCTCTTGTTCTTAACCCTGTGCTGTGGTTGAAACGTCTTCTCCAAAACTCGTATTGAAAGTTAATCCCCAGTGAGGCAATGTTGAGAGGTGATTGGCTCATGAGGGCTCTGTCCTCATGAATGGATTAATCTTGGTTGGTGGACTGTTGGGTTTCATGGAAGGAGAAATGTGGGCTTTCTAAGAAGAGGAAGAGAGACCTGAGCCAGCACACTGGGGCCCCTCAGCAGGCAATGCCTTCTGCTGCCTTGGGACTCTGTTCAGAATTCCTAGCAGCATAAAGTCTCTCCCCAGAAGTATCTCCTCAACCTTGGCCTTCTCAGCTCCAAAACATAGATTTATTTGGTTTTTTTTTGTTTGTTTTTATGAATTACCCCATCAGATATTCTGTTACAAACAACACAAAGTGAACTGAGACACCCTGATGTTTCCCTCAGTCTGGTTAGCTTTTCAGTACTCAAATGAGAGCTACTGAGGCCAAAGTCTCGGTCAGTAGCAATGAGGAAAAGGTGACTCGTGTCTCTCTGGTCCTAAGGAAGGAGAATCTGTAGAAATTGGTAAGTTGGATGGAAGGGAGGATAGATGATGGTGTCATTTGACCAAACACAAACTATATAGACAAAGGAACAACAAGTTTTGGAGTAAGACAATGGTTTCTATTGGGGTCATGTTGAGCTCAAGTTACTTATGAGAAAACTAAGTGAAAAAAATGTATATTCAGAAATGGCTAGGATCTAAGCTTAGAATATAAGAGGAGAAACAGCCTCAGTAGCCCCCCAACCCCTTAGCTGTAAAAGTGACTTACTGATCTAACTAGTTATCAGACAGTCGCATCAGCCAGTCCTCCCGTGCTTCTGACACTGTGAAGCCCATCACCTAAGGGCTGAAAAACAAAACAAAAAAACCACCAGGTGCACAGTTTGTGAAAGTCACACACGCTGAGTCCTGCAGCTAGAAACCAGAGGGTGGATGACACAGGGCTAAAGATGAAACTTTGGGGAAGGGTATTAGAACTCTGGTAAGTTCTCTCAAAGGAAGGCAGACTTTGAGAATGAGATCCCTGTCTGCCTGGAATTCTGAATCTTGGTAATAAAGAACAACTTTAACCTAAACGAGTGTTTGGCTTCCTGCTCCTGGTTCTGGCACTGTGGCTACAAGAAGAGAGATAGCATTTTGAGAATTAGATGTGGGAGATGTGAGCTTGGGTATGGGAGTAAAGCCAGGTGGGATGTGTGAAGTAAGGAGAGAAGGCTGGTAATGGTTCACCAGGGGGCATGGGCTCTGTCACTGAGGCAGAACTGTTTGAGGTTATTGATTTCCTAGACAGTGGACCAAGGTATTGATCCTCTATTAGTGTGTGCAGGGCTGAATCAGATGTCTTTTCTTCAATAAGGCTAGGAGTTTCCTACTTCATGAAGTAGGTCAAATAAGAAATTTTTACATCATAAGCAATAATCACAATGTTACCTTATACAATCCTAACATAAGGCTTTGTAAGGTCTTATAAACCCAAATAGAACAGTCCTATCAAGGGGAAGTGAAGAAAAGAAATAATAATCCTTGATATGGGAGAATGTGCTGTATGAAGGCAGACATTCAATTCAGACCCCTGTGAGTGGCAACTTCTGAGCCCAGAAACCCAGTAAATGGTCTTCTTCATCCATTTCTATTAACAGTAGTCTTAAGTGCTTAGGATGTCTATTTACCCTTTATTCATCACTTCTGTGCACTAAGGTGTAAAGTCCTATAAGGTCATTAAATAAGCATCAGATGAGAAAATGCATCTCACGGTTTACCATTGACAGAGCTGTCTACAACACAGCACTTAAGACAGTGAGTTCTCACTCAATAGACCAAAGAACCCTCAACTAGCTTATGCAGAGGTGGTCAAAAGAGGGGGTTGTTTTTAGCATTCTAGGGGCAAAGTTCTTTATATCAGAAAGGGGCAAAGTCAAAAGAATAGTAACATTTTTCCAAATGTATGTGCTGAAGTTTATCTCCCCAGAAATTCATATGTTGAAGTCCTAATCACCCATACCTCAGCATGTGACCATATTTGGAGACACGGTGTTTAAAGAGGTGATTAAGTTAAAATGAGGTCATGAGGGTAGGCTCTAATCAACCTAATGACTGACAAACTTAAAAGAGGAAGAAATCTGGACACAATCACAAAGGAAAGACTGTGTGACGACACGGGAAATTGGCCATCTGCAAGCCACTGACAGAGGTCTCAGGAGAAACCAGCCCTGCAGACACCTTCCTCTGGGACATTCCAGCCTCCAGACCATGAGACAATAAATACATGTAAATAGAGGTTGTTTACAGCCCCCAGTCAGTGATACTTGGTTACAGCAGCCCAAGCTGAATCATGTACCAATATTTCACATCTCTACCTGACCATAAACCAACAAACGGCTGGCTGTGGTGCAGGACTGCCTGTGGGTTTTCACATTGTGGCCATAAAAGTGGATGCTTCCTTGGAGATGGCTGCCTCAGATCCTTGGTGGTTATGTTGTAGGAAGATGAGGTCCAACAGAGAGAAAGAGCACCCAAACACCACATTTATACAAGGAAGGGCTTTATTCACCAGCCAGGAGCTTAATGGCCACACTCCCCAAATGGCTTGGTCTTTCCCTTTTTACCAAAAGTCAAAAAGTTCCAATCCACAGGTACCCTTCTCATTGGCCAGTTTGAATCAAGTGGGAGATGCTATTCCAGCCCCTACAGAACTACAGGATTTCACGGAACTTGGAAATTTCCAAGTTCCAGGAAGTTAAGTTTACAAATTCCCCACAGGTGTATCCTTGTGGTCTCCTTGGGAAGACCCGTTCTCCTAGACCTCACCCTTCTCAGGTATCTTCTCTCAGTTACAATAAATGCAATGCTTCAGCCCTGGAAAAAGACAGTGCTGCTTTCAAGGCAGGCAGGAAACAGTAATCTGAAACTCTGTCTGCATGAAGCCCACAAATAAAAGCAGACATGTTTGCAGTATGCCTTCCCTTCTGCCCGGATTTTCTTTGCTCAAAACTGGGTAACCTGGCACTTCAATCTTAGAGTGTGATTTATAAGTAAATTGCTGGCAATGGGGAAAGGCAGACATCTGAGGCAGTGAGGTGGAAGAGGGCAGGGGGATGGCAGGTAAACATCCAAGATGCTCACACCAGCCCTGTCCACAGGCCTTTGTTTGAAAAAATGCAATTTCTCCAATCAGTGTTTGCTGAAAGAGAAGTCTGTTTATTCTCTGCCATGGTGAGATTAAGGCCTTTCAGAAGTAAGAAGGAAGGAAATGTAATTTGCTGGCTCTCTTCTCTTTGAATTTGTTTCCTACAGGAAAATCCAGTAAGTTGATTTTGAGAAAGGCCTATACTATGTGGTTCTTGAATTGTAACATGTTTTCTCCTCTATATGGTTTCTAATTTTGGACTGCTTTCTTTTCATTCCTTTTTATTCTTTTTCTCATTCCTCCCTTCCTCCCTTCTTTCATTTCTTTTGGAAAAGGGACAATCCTTAACATCTCTCTCCAGAGATACAAGATCCACTGCTTAGTGGGGCATCTTGGGGTTATCTGTTAACCCCAATCTTGCCCATAGATTATGTCCAGGGATGGGGAGTCCCCTAAAGCAGAACTAAATTGTGACATAGAAGAATCTTGGCTCATTGCCCTTGGCCCACCCAAAGTGACAGAAATCATTTATCCACAGATTGTTCCGTAGCATGGGAGTTGGAGGGGTGGCTGCCAAGAATATTTTATCAAATATTTTTCTGCTCTTATTTTCCTGTTCTGACCATCCTCTTTCCATGTTCTTCACCTGCTAACGTGCTGGGGCAGCATTGTGTTCTTATCTGTGCACAGGTGACCCTGCCCTGGTCTGTGAGGCCAACTGCTCCCCAGCAGGAGGCCCAATTACATCAGCCTTTCCCAGTCTACCAGGAACCACCCTCAGGGATTACTGGGGAGCTTCTGTTCCTCTGACAACCAGGCAAAGAGCCAGAAGAAGCCCCCAGGGATTGCCCTGCCCTAAACTCCTGGAGGAATGGGAGTGCAAGGTGAAACTTGTTAGGGAAGAAAATCCCACAGGAGAAGGTGGGGGGAAGGCAGAGGAAAGGGTGTTGGTCAACCTTTGTGTCTAAGGACAAAGGAAACAGCTGGGAGGGGAGGGTGGTTGTTATCAGCTCTTCCAGAGGACCTGCTTTTTTTGTGTGGGGCTGCATTCTGGATGGGTATTGGTATATGGAATGGCTTGAAAAGCCACTCCTTCCACCAGATACATCTGGGTTTGAATCCTTATCCAGCCACCAGCTGGTGGTGAGACTGTACACGTCTCAGCCCAAAGCAAAAACCACATTTCTGTACAGAGGTGAGTTTAACCCTTTCCACTCACCCTCCACACATGTCAATTCCTCTGGACTTGAGCAGGTGCTATGAGCACTGCTGGGCCTGACCCCAAACAGCTGGGTGTAAGGAGACAGTCACTCTCAGGGCACGGGGCCCAAGGAGACTCCTTCCCTACCACCTAGAGATACCCACAGGTACCCTTCTCATTGGCCAGTTTGAATCAAGCGGGAGATGCTTTTCCACTTGCTGTGCAAGTCTGTACATGAACACAGCTGGCACATACAACTTATGTGTACACTCAACACATACACCCTAGAGCTAGGGAACAGTGGCAGGAGGGCTTAAGAGGGAGAAAGCCAGAATGTCTAGTGTGTACTCATTAAGTCAGGAGAGGGTTTGAGCCAAATATGATTCCTCTACCTGGTACAGAAGCTGTGATCCTTTCTGGCGGCAGCACCATAAGCTGGAGTTTCACCAACAGAGAGGGAACGCAGTCTGAGAGTGTGTCTACTTTTCATCTGACTTACTGTTGAACCAGACCAGACCCCCTCCTTAGGACCAGGGCTTGTGGGCTGGCTCTGTGAGTCTTCCTTACCGGGCTGGGCTGTTGGGGTTGTGGCAACATCTGAAGGCCCCAGAAAGATCTTCACTTTGCAACCCCCTTGGCAAAGTTGATGTCATGATCCTCACATGTACACTTGTGTCTGCTCCCTGCGGCTTAAATTCCTGAGAGGAGGAGGCACAGTGTTTAACTGGGACCCCAAATCCTCATTTGGAAAGTGCCATTTCCTACTGTGGTCATTTTAAAATTTGTTTGCAGCCCTAGTGTTTCCAAGGAGCCCTCCAGGGCAGCCATGCAGACTGATAGAAGCAGAGCTCTGGGCTGATGCCCTGGCCAATGTTTGATCTAATTTCTATGTTTTTGGGGGGGCTCCTGGGTAACTTGAGACTTTATCTCAATGAGGCTTGTTATTTAAAGTTCCTCAATTGAAAGCTGTAGAAATCAACTCAGACAAGTAACAGAGGATTTGTTGGAAATCTATGGTGTTTTCCAAAACCAACAACCAATTTTCTGAGTCTCTGGGCATGAGCTGGCTTTCCTGCAATTCAGGTCAGTTCTGACTCTAACTACCCAGAATGAGCAGGCTTCACCATGTGGGAGCTTGGTGTGGTAAGTCTACATCCCGTCTCACACAAGGCACTCAACAGTGAAAAAAATGAAACTCTGGCATTTGCAGCAACATAGATGGAAACTGGAGGTCATTATGATTAAATGAAATAAGCCAGACACAAAGGAGCAAGTGTCACATGTTCTCACTTATGTGGGAGCTAAATAAAAGTTGCTGTCATGAAGGGAGAGAGTAGTATGATTATTACCAGAGGCTGGGAAGGATAGGTTGGTTAGTGGGTACAAAAATACAGTTGAAAGGAACAAATAGGGTTAGGGTTAGCATGTTAGGGTGACTAAAACCAACAATAATTTATTACATATTTCAAAATAGTTAAAAGATTTGGAATGTTCCCAATGCAAAAGAGTGATAAGCATTTTGAGGTGACGGATGTGCTAATTACACACTGTGCATGTGTCAGAGTATCACATGTGTCCCATACATACATTACAATTATTATCTATCAATTTAAGAGGAGGGGACTGGTATGAATAGCAAAAGACACTCCTACTGCTCAGGAAATTCCCAGGGTTTTAGGAGCTCTGTACCAGGAACTATGAACAAAGACCAAATATATTTCTTATTACACCACAGCACGTCTCATGGGATCAAAGGGAGGCTGAGGAAGCAGGTGTGGCGCCGTCAGGCAGCCCGGGAGGTCTTGGCAGGAAGGCTGACCCCTCATTCCCTTTCTGCTGCTGGAATAAAGAGGTCTGGCCTTGTCTCCACCAGCTCAGCACCCCTCTCAGGAGTCTGAGGCTGTGGGTGAGAGCCAGGCTGCACCAGGCATCCTCCAGGGGCCTTCAGCCTGGCAGGCATGGAGGGAGGGAGAGGGCCACCTGGTACTGTCGCACTAAGACATCTGTCCGAAGCCACTAGGAAACTGCAAACCTGCACGCTCTGCCAAGGGGAGAGAAGCTGGGTGTCAAAAATGACAAGCACCTGTTATAAACATTTTGGAAATTAGTGTAACTAGAAAGGAATGGTCACCCATCAGCCACCTGTTTACTGCTCCGACCCCATCAAGATGTGGTAGGACAGCTGGTCCCGTGTGTTAATTTTACACACACACCAGCTGCTTTCTTGATGTGTTAGGAGCAAGGGATAGGTCAGACAGGCCAGTTGATACTTTCTCGGCTCTTCTAGGCCTCGCCTCAGGGAACCACCACTTACTTCTGCCTTCCTGCTCTGCCTGCACAGACTGCAGCCCCCACTCTCATGCCACCTGTTACACTTGTGAATCCTTCCTACTCTGGGGTGGAAGGAGGGAAATAGCTGGAACACAAAGAAGATGGTGAGAGACCAAGAAACAGTTGGTGGAGAAAGAAAGTACATTACGTCACTGCCCACTGCAGAAAGTGTCATTAGGAAAGGCAAGCATGTGCTTCTGGCCCCCCTGCAGGTGCACCAACACCCCACACAGGCAGGAAGGATCCAGCACCCACATGGGACTGAGGCAGTGGTAGCAAGAATGCCTGGGACAGCAAGGGTGTGTTTTAAGTACAAGCTCTGTAAGCCCAGGATGAGACCAACAGCTCCTTGTTCAAAGCCTGTCCCGAGGCAACCCAGAGGCTGAGTTTCTAAGCATGTAGCATTCTCAGCATAATTTGCTTCATTTTAATAAAATTATAATTCCTGAAATGATGACAAACACGTAGCATTACCAAGGCCCCTTTTTTGTCACCCTCACCTTCATTCTCTGGACTTATATATACATTTCCCTTTCCTTTCCTTCCCTTCCCCTCCCTTCCCCTTCCTTTTTCTTCCATTCCCTTCCCCTTCCATTCTCTTCCATTCCCTTCCATTCCCTTCCCTTCCCTTCCTTTCCCTCCCTTACCTTACCTTACCTTTAAGGGTTACTGATGGGCACCTATTGAGCCACAAGTGGCAATTCTTCAAATTAGAATTACCCTCGCCAGCCACAATGTAAAGACCCAGAGAAGGTGTGTACTGACTTGATTAGAGGCACAAAGGAAAAGAATCTCAAAGTGAAAGGACCAGTTTGGATGCCCACCATGCCTTTGAGAGTCACTACAAGAAAAGCTACTTGTGGTAAAGGTTCTAAGACTTGGGATCTTAGATGAGAATCCACAGGTGACATACTGACCTGCACAGTCCTCCTGAGATTGTGAAGCAGGTGACCTCCATCAGTAATGAGCCAGGAGCTGAGGTTGAGGTCACCATTGCAGATGCTTAGTCAACTGTTTTAATAATTTGATTACCAGTTGCTAAAAAAAAAAAAAAAAAAAATTTCTGATGGGAATGCACTTTCTCTGGACTTATAAATACAGCTTTACAGAAATGCAATCACTGGGCAGGAAATGGGAGAACAATCTTTCTGGGTCCTTCCATTAACATGAGAAATTGTCCTTTAATTCCACTCCAGATACTCCCTTATTTGTAGACTCAGCCAAGGAGTCTTGATGGTCTATTCAGGTTTGTTTAGAAACGCTAGTAGTCATGATTACCAGACTGTGTGTTGGACAACATGTTGAGAAGCCTTGCCCTCTACCACAGAAATGCATATTACAGAGATAATTAGTTCTGAAACCACAGTCTAGGCCTGCTATGATTTGAATGTTTATGGACCTCAACAATCATATATTGAAATTCTAACCCCCAAGGTGATGGCATTAGGAGGTGGGGCCTTTGGGAGGTGACTAGATAATGAGGATGGATCCCCCATGAACAGGATTATAAAAGAGACCTCAGGCTGGGCGTGGTGGCTCATGCCTGTAATCCCAGCACTTGGGAGGCCAAGGCTGGTGGAATGCCTGAGCTCACAGGTTCAAGACCAGCCTGAGCCAGAGCAAGACCTCATCTCTAAAAACAGCCAATCTTTGTGGCAGGCACCTGTAATCCCAGCTACTCAGGAGGCTGAGGCAAGAGTATCACTTAAGCCCAGGAGTTTGAGATTGCTGTGAGCTATGCTGCCATGGTGCTCTATTAAGGGTGACAAAGTGATACTCTGTCTCCAAAAAAACAAGAGAGAGTGAGAGACCTCAGAGAGCTCCTTCATCCTTTCCACCATAAGGGGACATCTATGAGGAACAGGCCCTCACCATATACTAACTCTGCTGCTGCCTGGACTGTGGACTTCTCAGCCTCCAGGACCGTGAGCACTAAATTTCAGTTGTTTATAAGCCACACTGTCTGTGTTATTCTGTTCAAGCAGCCCGAACAGACAAAAGCAAGACCATAAGTCATTTTTCAGCAGGGGAATAACATCTCTCACAAGCAAATGCCTTGGCTTCTGGTTATGCTGAGCTGCGCTAGGTAAATAAGACTGAGGGGCTGGGCCCACAGCTACTTTGTGCAGCAGACTGGGGGTGAGAGGAAGGGGGGACAAGGGGGCAATGCCACGCCTGCACCTGCTGCTTTCCAGGGAGCTGCTCATGGAGTTTGAGGAATGACTGCTAGAATCACAATGTCATGTTTTCCTTGCATGATTATCTCAACCCAGGCCTGAGATAATATTATGCCCCAACTCCATCTTGCTGGGGGCTCTCAACACTCCCCCTTTAAGACAGGAAGCTCAGCTGAAAGAGTTCAGTAATAAGTGCAAAACCCCAACTTCCCCTTGTAAGGACTCCCCTTACCAGGTGTTGGCCCTTGTTAAATTCGGCTTGTATTAAGGATTCCCCCTCCCCTACCAAAAGCCCCTTATAAAACGTTTCCGCTCCTGCTTCTAGGGGTCAAGAGACTTTGAGGTGTGAGCCCACTCTCGGCCCAGCTGGTCAATAAAGGATTCTTGCTTAATTGGACTCAGTTGTGCTAGCGTTTCTCTATTCCCCTTGCTTTGGGTATAACAATACCAGGAAAAGGGCTCCTGAGAGTTGTGGAAATTTTTTTTTTTTTTTTTTTGGAGACAGAGTCTCACTACGTCATCCTTAGTAGAGTGCCGTGGCATCACAGCTCACTGCAACCTCAAACTCTTGTGCATAAGTGATTCTCTTGCCTCAGCCTCCCAAGTAGCTGGGACTACAGGCACCTACCATAACACCTGGCTATTTTTAATTGCAGTTGTGGTTTAGCTGGCCCAGGCCAGATTCGAACCCACCAGCCTTGGTGTATGTGGCTGGTGCTATAAACACTGTGCTAGGGTGCCTAGCCATGGGTTGCTGAAATTCATTTGCATTTTAAACTGCCTTGATAGAGTAAGGCTAGTTGGGTTTCAGCGCATTTCTTCCAGGTAAGGTCAAATGAAGTGTTCCTTAAAAGCTTTTCTGAGCCTGGAAATGGGCCAAACATTCAGAGTACTTTCTATTCCACACCAGGTAGGTTAACTGGAGCCACTAATAAGAAAGATTTAAGGAGAAAGATATTTGAAGCTGGAGGCGTGACCACAGATGGCTGCTACTTTCTCATTGAACGACATAACTCAGTGTGGCCTGGCAGTCTAGCATTGTCCAAAGGACACTGGCTTGCTTACACAGCTTACAGCTGGCCTGCCTTGTGAACTAGTCCTCCACGGACTAGAACTACACTATTCAATACTTGAAATTTTACTTACCCAAATTCCACCTTGTTTCAAAAAGGATTTCAATGGCCGAGAACTTGGTGGTGGGTGAAAAGGAAAGTAGTGGAAACGAACCTGGACCAGATGATACTTCTGTTTCAACCCATCACCCACCCTGTGACTCCCTAACTCCTCCTCAGTGAGGAATTGGGGTTTCTCATTTATATTCAGTGATCTGAGATGAGAAGCCAACAAGAGCCAAAAATGAGACATAATCTCAGAGCTCTATATCCCCCAGCAGGGCCTTTTGTCATCCTGGGACCTTGGAATGGATGACAGCTTCCTAAAGAGCAGAGATGCAGCTCAAGTGGCAGTGAGGGGCTGGGGACTTTAACTTACCCCCAGGGACAAATGTCTCATTCATGTCAGATGTATACACACCATCCTTCTGGGATGACACAATAAGACAGAATTTCTGTGACTCATTTTGTCTCAATAAACTTTTTGAAGAAGGGAAAACAGCTGCCTCTTTCAAAGTCTATTTCATGCAAATCCTTGTTAATAAATACACTTTAAAAAACTCAGAAGCCCTTAGGCGTTTCTGACATCTGTCTCTAAAGCCTCCACCAAAGTCAAGGTAAAGCAGTGCAGCGGGAGCTACTAAGGCCACAGCCAGAACTGTCCAGCTCTGTCTCTCACCACACCCGGCCTGGAGGTGCCCCCGGCCACGTGCAAACCGCAGCTCCCTTCCAGCGCTCAGCGGTTCTGCACCGGTTGGTCAGAAGCAGCCTGTGTTGATCTGGCAAGTAAATGGAGTCAAAAGGAGGACTTGAGGCCTTCAGCATTGTGTAGTGAGGGAGCCAAGATGTGAACGATGATCTGACACGTCACAGCACAGTGTTACGGGCTACACTGCAGTCCCCACCCTCAGTTCCAGGTGTTGAAGTCCTAACTCCCAGTCTCTCAGCATGTGACTGTATTTGGAGATAAGGTCTTTGAGGAGATAATTAAGAAAAAATGAGGCCATGACGCCATGCCTTAATCCAACCTGACTTTACAGGAAGAGGAGATGAGCGCACAGTCACACAGAGGGACGGTCCTGTGAGGACACCAGTGAACTCCTTCCCTCTGAGCCCCTAGGGACAGAGTTAAGTCCTTATCTTGGTTGTCCTCTTGGAAGTGACCTTCCCCTTCTTGCAATAAGCCCTTTCCCTAGACTACAGGACATCCCACTCTCTGGAATCTGTCCTATTTCTGTGATCACTCTTTCTTAGCTTACTGGGGTATTTAAGTTTTCTATACACAGCATGAAGTTTTGGAATCCCTTAATTCCCAGAGCCTCTAAGGAATGTTCCATGGTTTCTGCCTAGTTATCTCCTCTGATTCATTTACTCCACTGCTCACTAGATATCTCCCCTTGGAGACATAAAGGCAGATCCCAAACCTAATTCTCCTCCACTGTTCTTATCTCATTAAATAGCAGCATTATCAATTGAGGTGTCCGGCCCTGGAACCAAGGACTTATCTCCACTCTTCTCTCTTCTTAAAATATCCTCAGCATCCAGGTGGCACCTGTGGCTCAGGGAGTAGGATGCTGGTCCCATATACTGAGGGTGGTGGGTTTGAATCCAGCCTGGGCCAAAAGCAACAACAACGACAAAAAATATCCTCAGCATCCTCACCCTGCAACATTCAGGGTGAGGATACCCTCATACCAAACCTTGCTGGTTTGGCTAAATCTTCTTTTGTCTTTACTGTCACAATTGTAGTCCAGGTCACTAACCAGGTCTGGATGACTCCAGCAACTCTTTTTTTTTTTGTAGAGACAGAGTCTCACTTTATCGCCCTGGGTAGAGTGTCGTGGCGTCACACAGCTCACAGCAACCTCCAACTCCTGGGCTTAGGCGATTCTCTTGCTTCAGCCTCCAGAGTAGCTGGGACCACAGGCACCTGCCACAACGCCTGACTATTTTTTGTTTGTTTGTTTTGCAGTTCAGCTGAGGCTGGGTTTGAACCCGCTATCTTCAGTATATGGGGCCGGTGCCCTACTCGTTGAGCCACAGGCGCTGCCCCCACTCCAGCAACTCTTAGGGATAACTCTTAGGGATAACTCACCGTTATTCTGATCCCAATTTCATTTCATTCTCTACTCTGTCACCAGAGTTACAGAGCTAACTTAAGTGGCCAATCCAGCCCTCAGTGATTTCCTGTTGCTCTATGCCCAAATGGAAAAGCCCTCCTGTGACTTTGTGACTCCAAGCCTTTGTGACTTGAGCCTATTTTCCTAGCCTTGGCCTATTATCCCCAACCCCCCAAGCTGATGCTATCAAACCACACTGACTTTCTCTGCACCTTCCCACCTCATGGCCTTTGCACATGCTGTTTCCTCTGCCTGCAAGTGTTTCACCCCTCTGCTCCTGAGATTCTTCACCTTCATAGCTGCCATTTGTCCTTCAGATCTCAGCTAAGTGCCACTTCTTTGGGGAAGCACCCATTATTCCCCAGACGAGGTTAGAGTCCCTGTCATGTCCTCCCTTTGTGACTATAAATTTGTGTTATTACCTGATGAATGTTCTCTCCATGCCTTTAGAGTCCATGAAGGCAAGAGCCATCTGTGCTCATGAAAAAATAAATGAAGAGAATTCCGGATGGAATAGAGCATGTGTAAGGCACATACACTGGGCACCAAAAAGCATGCCCATTTTAAGAAAGGAAAAAACAGTATTAAAATTATAATTTTAATCAAGTCACATTTGACTTTAATTCACAGTCTCTTAAATGAAATACAATCCTATATATCTCATTCAAGATACAACATATAAGATAACAAGCATTATCAGTATACATGGTATATTGAGTATTACAATTTTAATATATTTTTCCTTTCTTAAAATGTATGTATATATATATTTTTGCAGCTTCTCTGTATAGAAGAGAATGCATATATTGTATGTATATATGTATGGTACAAAGAATATGAATAGACAAATAGTGCCATTGTGTTTGTTGTTTAGTTGGTATATCTTGTGCAGTGCTACACTATCTTAATTATTACATTTAGAAAGTTCTAGCTTAATTATATTCCACAGGTAAGTCTCTCTATCTTGTTCTTTTAAGGTGTCTTATGGCTATTCCTGACCCTTTGTCATCCTTATAAATGTTAAGAAAATGTTGTCAGACTTTATCTCCAAACAAAAAGGGGCAGGAGGAAGAGCAGGAAAAGGTGGCAGGAAAGAAGGTGAAGAAGGAAGAGAAGAAGCAACAGCAGCAAAGAAAATAACCATGTTGATATTTATGCTAGAATTGCATTGAAATATAGATTGATTTGAAGAGAAATTACATCTTAACATACTGAATCTTCCTATTTAGGAATATTGCATATTTCTCCATTTGTTTATAGGCACTTTACATTTTTGTTGCTGGTTTAAATATTTATTTTTATTACTATTTTTTTATAAACATGGTCTCCATCACCTAGGCTGGAGTGCTGCCATGGCATTCTCATAGCTCAAACTCCTGGGCTCGAATGTTCCTCCTGCCTCAGCCTCCTGAATAGCTGGGACTGCAGGTAACCTGGCTAACTTAAAAAAAATTTTTATAGTGATGGGGTCTTGATATGCTGCCCAGGCTGGTCTCAATCTCCTGACCTTCACTCCCTAAAGTGCTGGGATTATAGATGTGAGCCACCACACTTGGCTCTTTGTAAAAAATCACCTCTGATCACTGATCAATGTTAGGTGTGTAGAAATGCAATTCAAACACAGTCAAAATATTGATAGCCTTTTCTAGTTTGTATCTTCCACCCCTTGCTTTACTACCCTGGCAAGGAAGTGAAATCAAGTACGTTGTGACCTTGTTTTTTAACAAGATGAGTTCAACATTTCACCTTTAAGTCTGATATTTGCTGTGTGTTTTTAAAAAAAAAATCAGGCTAAGGCATGCAGTGACATGTGCCTATAGTCCCAGCAACTTGAGAAGTTGAGGGGGGAGGAGCCATTGAGACCAGGAATTTGAGGCTGTAGTGTGCTAAGATTGGTACATGTGAATAGCTACTGTGCTCCAGCCTGGGCAACATAGCGAAATCCCAGCTCTTAAAGAAAAATCAGGCTAAGGAATTCTGTTTTAGTTCCAGCTTGCTAATTTTGTTTTTGTTAAATCATGAATGAATATTGATATTGCCAAATAATTTTTGCATCTATTGAGATAATTATATAATTTTTCTCCTTTAAACTCTATAAAACAACAACAATAATAGTTAATACAATGGGTTTTTTTTTTGCTCTTTGAAAAAAAATTCATTTGTGAATAATTTTAAACTTACAAGTTGCAAAAATAAAACTGGTACAGAGAACACCCATACACCTTTGCCCAGATTCACCTGATTTAACATTTTACCCTATTTGTTTCGTCATTTTTGTCATTTGCATTCTCTTCATATTTATATGTCTTTAAAAGTATATAAATAGGTATGTGATACATGGGTTATTAACTGACAAAATAAAGATTGAGTATCCTTTATCTAAAAAGCTTCAGACCTGAGCTGTTTCAGATTTTAGATTGTTTTCCTGATTTTGAAATATTTACATATACTTACTGGTTTAGTATCCTAGTCTGAAAATCTAAAATCTGAAATGCTCCAATGAGTGTTTCCTTTAAGCATGAACTTTGACATCATTTTAACACTAAAAAATTTTGGATTTTGGAGCGCTTTGGATTTTTGGATTAGGAACATTCAATCTGTAGAACTAAAATACTAGTTAATGATAGCATATAAATTGGGAAGGTTTGTGCTAAGCTGGTTTTTATATTGCTCGGGAAGAAGTAAAGACTCTTGCTTACTTTAGACTTTTTCTTTTATTTTTTTATTTTTTGGAGACAGAGCCTCAAGCTGTCACCCTGGGTAGAGTGCTGTGACATCACAGCTCAAAGCAGCCTCCAACTTCTGGGCTCAAGCAATTCTTCTGCTGTGCCTCCCAAGTAGCTGGGACTACAGGCGCCTGCCACAACACCCAGCTATTTTTTGGTTGCAGCCGTCATTGTTGTTTGGCGGACCCAGGCTGGATTCGAACCTGCCAGCTCAGGTATATGTGGCTGGCGCCTTAGGCAGAAGAGAAGCTCAAACTGAATGAACTCAACATCCAAATTAAGAAGTTACAAAAATAATATGAGAGTAAATCTGAAGAAGAAAGGAAATAGTAAAGGTGGCAAAAATTTGCAATTATACAATGGAAAGGATCAGTAAGGTTCAACATTTGTTCCTTAAAATGCTATTAAAATAGACTAAACTCTGGCAAGATTAATCAAGAAGATAAGGAAGAAAGCACAAATAAATAACATTAGTAATGAAAAGGGGCTATGACTATAAATGCGGCAGAGATTTAAAATATGTGCATAATTTCATGCTAATACATTTGAAAACTTAGATTGAAATGGAGAGATGGTAAGAAAAATAGTTTATCAAAAGTGACTCAACAGGAATTGGAAACCTTAGTAATTCTATAATCAGTAAAGAAATAACATTTATAGTTAAAAATCAATTATAGACCCAGATGTTTTATAGGTAAATTCTACCAAACATTTAAAGAACAGATCATTTCAAACTTACACAGAAAGGAATGGAACATTCCGTGAATCATTTTGTGAAACTGGTAAAATTTTGATACTGAAGTTAGACAAAGATCCTACAGGAAAAAAACTATCATAGATGGCTTTTACTCATTGAAATTAGTAGAAGAAATAAATATTAGCAAATAAAATCCATCAATGAGTTAAAAATATGTATATATGTATGTGTGCATTTATTTATTTGTTATTTATTTATTTATTCCAGGAGTGCAAGATTATTTTTAAATGAGACAATCAATTAATGTAATTTGCTATATTGATAAAGCAGTTCCTTACATCTGTCATAATTATTTGAATTGCTTTCATACAAATTGTCAATGTGCCTCCCACCCCCATTCCTACACATCAGCTCAGGGAAGTGTTTCTCAGAGTTGACATAGAGGAAAATACCAAAGAGATTAGTGAGAATAGTTCCAGTGCCACACTGGGAGGCGGAGCAGAAACGAATCCACAGTGGATTGAAGACAAAGGGGAGGTGATTGGAATCTTTAATGATTAAGCTGTCAAAAGATGGAGACAGAGAAGCAAAGAGGGATACTGTTTCCCAGCTTCCTAGGCCCCTGCTTCAAATCCGGTTTGTCTACACTTTCTTTCTGCTTTGCATTTTACTTTGCTCTTTTATTTGAGCCCATTCAAACTAATTTCTGCTGTGATAATATTTGCCTAAGATAACCACCTTCTTTGCCAAGGAATTACCACCTGTAATACTCTGTGATACTGCTGCATCTCACCTGGTATGGAAATATTTGCCTAAGATAACCACCTGAAATTTAAATTTCCACCTGAAATTTAAGGCAAAGCTCAAATTTCAGCTTCTGTGACATGTTCCTCAATTCCCCTAGACAGATTTATTTGCTATTTATTTGCTTCCTTCTATGTGTCTGGTAGCACTTTATATAAAATCTGTCTTTATCGTCTAATTTCCATACCAGGTGAGATGCAGCAGTATCACAGAGTGTTACAGTTACGTTCTGAGATACTGCTCTCTTTCAATGCCTAGACAGAATTAGCAGTGGACTCTCAACAGCTGTTGAATAGTATGAGACACTATCATGTACTAGGCACTGTGCACATCATCTTATCTAACCTTTAGGACTAGGAGATGCGTACTTTTATTTTCCATTTACTAAATTACAAAATGAGGTACAGAGAGATTAAGTAACTTGCCCAAGGTCACACAAGTAAGTAAATAGGTAGTTACATTAGGGTTCAAGTCCAGACAATTTCTAGAACCCTAGCTCTTAAAATGCCTGTATTGTAAGATCAAACCCAAGAAACTGTCTCATCTTAATTTGAAACACTTATTACATTAGGGAGAGATTTTCTCAGGGACCATGTCTACAATTAGAGGGAGGCTCACAATTTACCTGTACACAGTAACTTTCATGCTTTAAAGGATGGAATGGTTTCTTCTCACACTGTTTTCAGGTGAACATGGCTCCATGTGTTTGGTCACTAGTCACTGTGACAGTGACAGGGAGCTTAGGAAAAGGTGAAGGTGATAAGAATTGTTTTCTAAGCCACATGTTTCTTAGTATTCCCCACAGACACAGCAAGACTGTGGTTATTATTCACTTCTTTTGCTCCGTAGCCTGTTTTAATATCTGTCTTGAGAATAATATTTGCTCAGTAAAGGGGCACTTGTGGTTTCCAGTCGCTGTGCTGAGAGTGACATTATTTATTACGTTCCGATCGTCCCTCCCAGCAACGTCGAGTAGGCATTGTAATCACTGGGATGAGAAACATCACGGTGTGTGCAGTCTTCACCCAGAGCGGAGGAGATGGAGCCAGGCTCTGAGCCGCTGCCCCGGTTAACTCCAAATCGCCTGTCCGCTGGCTCCCATGGAGTCCAGGGTGGGCCCCGGCTGGGTCCTGGTTGTGGTCAACGGGATTGCAGGAAACCCTTGCTCTCCTGCTGCAGCCTGGCCGCCTTGGGGCCCGGCGTGTAGTCGGCCTTCGGAGCGCCCCGAGAGGGTGCTCGTGCGCGCCGCCTGCTGGTGGTCCGGACGCTAAGGCAGGTGGGCGCGCCGGCGACCCGTAGCCGGCTCTGCGTCTCACAATCCCCAAAGTCGGGGGTCCCTCTTCCTCAGGGGCAAAGACCACTCTGGGATTGCTGGAGAGCTGGACCTGCAATTCACACATTTCCTCAGTCCTCATTTGGGAATACGAAGGGATTTTATTTAAGACGGTGTCAGTGTAAGAAAGAACGAAGCCGGATATGGCCAAGGGACCTTGCGAGTTTAGTTAGTGGAGGCAGCAGGCAAAAAGAAAGGGGTACAGGGGAGCGGAAGAGGACGAGTCGGGGCCACGTCTTGGCTTCCCGGTTTACCGGCTCTGTAAATTGGTAGGTTATTTAACTGTTCCTTTTTTCCCCCATTAATTAATTGCCATGTTTTCCCCACTGTAAAATGGGAACAGTCATGCTTAAATTACAGTTCTAAAAATTATCTGAAAAGACTCAGCCAAGGTTGCCCAGTAGCTGTTCAGTTAGCAGTTGGTATCACCATTAGACGACTGGGTGTGAAATCCAACTTAGAGATGGAACACCAGTACCTATTGTTTGACCATTCCAAGTGTAGCTGCCAAAATGAAGAAAAGTCAGCAACTGAGGGAAATTTATCTCTCGAGAAAGGTTTTTATTTTTTTTTTAAAAAGGGTAATTTAGATGACAATGTATGGATTAAAAGCTGAGTGTTACTAAAGGGTTGGAAATTAAATGCCCAGTTATCTGTGTGCCTTTAAAATGAAACTAAAACCTACGGTGCATCTTACAAGAATACATGTGAAACTTATTAAAGGTAGACTATAAATGTCTTAACGCAATAACTAAGAAAATGCCATGAAGGCTATGTTAACCAGTTTGATGAAAATATTTCAAATTATATATAAAACCAGCACATTGTACTCCATGACTGCATTAATGTACACAGCTATGATTTAATAAAAAAAAAAAAGAAGAAAGAAAATGAAATGACACTAAAAGGCTGAGCCATTGTGAGTGGCTCACAACCGTAAATCCCAGCACTTTCAGGGGTCAGGTAGGAGGATCACTTGAGGCCAGAAATTCAAGAGCAGTCAAGGAAATGTAGTATGACTCTGTTTCTACAAAGAAATTTTTTTTTTTCTTTTTTGAGACAGAGCCTCAAACTGTCACCCTGGGTAGAGGGCTGTGGCATCACCGCTCACAGCAACCTCCAACTCCTGGGCTCAAGCGATTCTCCTGCCTCTGCCTCCCAAGTAGCTGGGACTGCAGGTGCCTGCCACAATGCCCGGCCATGTTTTGGTTGCAGTCATTATTGTTGTTTGGCAGGCCTGGGCTGGATTCGAAGCCGCCAGCTCAGGTGTGCATGGCTGGCGCCTTAGCCCATTGAGCCACAGGCGCCGAGCCAAAAGAAATTTTTAAAAGTAATTTGGGTGTGGTGGCACAATTTGTCAACCCACTGCTTGGGAGGCTTAGGCAGGAGAATCGCTTGAATCCAGGAATTTCAGGTTATTGTGAGCCGTGATCATGCCATTGCATTCTAGCCCAGGCAACAGAGTGAGACCCTGTCTCAAAAAAAAAAAAAAAAATTCAAATAAATGAAGTAAAATAAAAGTAGATACATGTATTCCCTTGTAGAAGAATTTAGGGACATTGTCTAAGGACTCCACTGTGCTCTCACTCATCAACTCCCTTATCCTCAAAGAGAAGTGCCGGGTAAATAAAATCACTAAAAGCATCATTTTATTTTCTTTATTTCTCTGGCCTTAAAACCTTCTAAATGGTGATCTGACTCCCAGATCTGGGGAAAAAGACAACTGGGGATAGTAACAATGGTGGACATTTTACACTGGAGCAACAGACGTCCCCACCAGCCTTCCTAAGGACGCCTTGACGGTGGACACAAAGGAGGCAATTCATTCCTGGAAAAAAAAATCAGAATGACCCGATCTGGACCTGCTGGCTTTTCATTTGAACCGTACTCTTCTCTCCTGCCTTCCTGAATGTCTTGGGCCCTGCCGGTTCCCTTCAGATGGAGCTGCACTTGCTCCCCAGGCCACTCCCTTCATGGGTCTGGCCACCCTCCTGCTGGCCTCTGCCCTGGGCTCCCGTTCAGGCAGAAATTCCCTCTAGACGCTTGGCATAGAAGATAGGACTTCCTTGGCAGGTATTGTGCTGGGCTGAATTGCTCCAGCTGCTCTGTAGCATTTTGATTGATGCTGAATCCCATGCGACCATTTAAAATCGGGTTTCTTTTGTGAAGGCAGCTTGGAAAATCCCTCTGACTGCATGCGTATGTCTGTGTGTGTGTGTGTCTTCATGCGGTGTACCCTGCCCACTCTGAATGATCTTTAAATATACCATTTGTTCCTATTGAATTTAATTCAAGAGTCTCTAAAGGTAAGGAGCAAAACAAATGACACATCTATGGGCCCCTAACACAAGAGAGATCTAGGCCTCTCCATGTCTGAGATAAACTAAACATTCTAGTGTTTTTACCTTGGTTCAAATGCTTCCTCAGAGTAGGTAGGCGTATCTTCCATGATGCCCCCAAGGTGCTTCCAGCTAATGTCCTCTTCCAGGCAAGGACATTAGAGAACTCCAGTTCTGCAGTTGTCCATGCATGAAAACTTGCAGGGCTGGGGAACCTGTGACTGTAAGGCAAAAAGTGGCCTTCTGGGTCCTTAACTGCAGCCTTTTGACTAGAAATCCAAATTTTACAGAACAAATCCTTGCATTAAAAGGAGTGCAGAAGAGAAAGATGACGCTTTTCTTGCTTCCTTTGGTGCTTAAAAAAGAGCGATCTTGAAATCAGAAGGTCACAGGTTCCCTACCATTGGGCGATTCTGGATTTTACAGTTTAGACATCAGACTGGGTGACAAGAGTCTCTATGGAAGTTGCAGCTATATAATCTAGTTAATAATCAAATCAGCCCCTAGACACAACATTCACTGGAAATCAGGCAGATTATGTCAGGAGTTCTGAGTAGTCTCATTATTTCATTTCACACTTAGCTTTGCATTTCTTCTGGAAAGTTCCTCACATCTTTCCAGTTCCTGGCTCCAGCAACCTATGAGTTAAACCCACTTCATTGTTCTATGTTTTTGCAACTGGTTTTCTCATTATATTTTTCTCAACTGAGGATGCTCCTCTCTACTGCTGTTTCTACTCAGTGCAAAATTCCAAAAGACATTTATGGTGACTTCACAGTCCACCCTGTGAGATTTGTAGAAAGGGGCAACATTTGAGAGATAAATGAATGACAAACTAACATCCCAGTGATGGTGGGAGCAGGTATGCACCCCAAAAGAGGGTTTCTGTCTGATATCTAAGAGGCCTGGAGGACACTAAACCCCATGGGATGAACAGCTTATATCCATAATCCTGGATATGAGCTAGAGGGTGGGTTGACTTGCGTATGGAGGCCAAAAGCCAGGGAGGCAGAGTGTCAGGATGTGTGCTTTCTGTGTCCCAGCCAGGAGGAGTGTGTCCTAATTCCAGAAAAACACTCTTATTCTTTATCCAGAAATGCCTCCAGGGGAGAGAAGTGCATTTATTTTGGTCTGCTTTGAGTGCATAGAAATGTTTCTTCATAACCACCTATTATCCTGCTCTAATTCTGTGCTCAAAACACCGCTTTCTGACCTGAGAACTATCTCCTGTATCATTTACCCCATGGAAGATGGTAGCCCATGTTCTCTCTTGGCGAACACACTCTAATTCAAAGGAATTCTCTGTCTTTTCTACATGTGGTGTCCTGTCCCACAGAGGTTCATCAACTCAAAAGGGCAGGAGAAAATGATATTTCTGGACTTTCAAAACTGGCCTCCCAATTCTGAACCATGGCGACTATTCAAGGTACTTCCTGCCACAGGAACCCACCCAAATTATAACAGTAAGTCACTCTGTAGCTTGAGCTCGCTTCCTAGTCACAACAAACATATCTTCTCCATTTATTGGCATTTGCTCTTCATCAAGTTGGAAGTCATGAGTTCAGTCACTATGTAGATTTTCAAATGGAGATTTGGTAGATTCAGAGTGTACTGTTTTTATCTTTGTTTATTTGGTTGTTTGTTGGTATTTTGTTTGGCTGGTTGCTTAGTTGTTTGGTTAGTGTTTTTGTTTAGTTATTTCTTTGCTTGTTTAGTCATTGGTTGATTGGTTGGTTGAAGAGATAAGATTGTGAGTAGCTCATCTCACACCCACATTTCCCCCTGACAATTACAATTTAAAGTAAGGTCAAATAGCTATACTCTAGTGCCAGTTCTATCCCTCGCTAAGTGTCACTTCCTGGGTGCCTTAGTTTGGATTCCTTGAAGGCAGACTCTGGGACAAGAATTTGAGGACAGGTGGCTTATTTAAGAGGTGTTCCCAGCAAGCATAGTGAGGGTATGCGGGTATGAGCCTAGGGGAGACAGAGAAAGTCAGTAAAGGGTGTGCTGGGTTTCCCTGAGGTGCCTGAAATTCAGTCTTACCAGAGGCCCATGGAGGAGAGGGTAGAAACATGTCAAAGTTGTCCATTTGAACAATGGAGAGAAATACATTAATACCACTTGCTTAGGCTATAGTTTGCCCCCGTCGTTGTGAAGTTTTTAGCATCATCCACAGGGAGTTGAACCAGAGTGTGTCTATTGGTCCCTCCATCTAATAACCCCAGCACTTGCCCTTATCATCACAGACATGCTCGTGGGGCAGGCAGGGTCCTGCTGGCTGACTGGGCAGTGACTCATGCCTCCACTGGCTGCAAAGCCATAGGGAAACACCTGCATGTGATCTCAGAGGACTGTGCATGGAGCACACATCCACACAGGCATCCAGGGTACTGTATAAGAATAGCAGGTGAGGCCAGCAGCACTGTTCTTATGGTTGAGGTGCTCTAGTGATTGCAGGCTCTAGAAAGCAGCCTGTCAGTGCAGAGGCTGTCATTTCCACCTGAAAATGTGGGTTCTGATGAATCTTCCTTTTTGCTTAGTTTCTATTCTAAAAAGGGAAGAAAATATAGTCTTACCAACAATAAACATCTTAGGTTTGTACACACTACATAATTCACAAAGTTTATCTCTACATCCATTATCTCACCTAAATTCTTCAATGATTCTTGTAATATTCTTGTAATATAGGTAGGAAATATTTCTCTCATATTAAAGGTAAGGAGACTGAGTCTCAAAAGAGCTGAACATTAGTATTTGTAGTGAGTCCCATTCACACAGCACTTTATACTTCACTGAAGTCACTGTGGTATCTCTTGTCTTTGCCTGAGTTCTTTCCTTCATTCTGATGCCAGATCTAGCCCTTGGCCATGGGGATGGACAGGTAGCTCTGTCATGGTGGTCCTTACCCCTGGCCACAGCCTCAGTGACTGGCAGGAACAAGCCAGTTAGGATTCTTTGTTTTTCCTATTAGAGCTGATAGGGAGAGTCTCCCTTTATTTTCAGATACCGTATTTGGAAGATAGAGAATCTGGTTCTGTCATAGAACATGAAAGAAAGAAATGAATCCAGGCAGAGGTAAGAGAGGGGACACAAGGGAAGGAAAACCAATGGATGACTGAGGCCCCATTGCCAATCCTGCAGACTCCAGAGTGTCTTGGTACCTCCTGAGGCTTATTTAGTAATTCATCCCTCAACTCTATGAGCTTTAAGTTGCCTTTTGAGTTGAGCTTCTGTACGTTGGTCAGAGGCCCCTGACCAGCCTTCACTTGCCAGGCAGCCTGTGTCCATCTGTCACCTGTGTAGTCATCCCATTCACTAGGACAGGCGTCCTCAAACTTTTTAAACAGGGGGCCAATTCACTGTCCCTCACACTGTTGGAGGGCCGGACTATAGTTAAAAAAAAAAAAAACTATGAACAAATTCCTATGCACACTGCACATATCTTATTTTGAAGTAAAAAACAAAACGGGATCAAATACAATTCACACCAACTCATGTGGCCCGCGGGCCGTAGTTTGAGGACCCCTGCACTAGAAGATAGATGCAGGGGCAAATTCCCTATTGTGGCTTGAAGGTATTTAGGTGATAACTTTAAAAAAAAGATAAATTTTGTAGGGTAATTTTTCATCTTAATTTGAGCTGTTTCTACATTTAAATTTTCTGAATTTACTTTGATTATAAAACCAATACAAACTTACTGCAGAAAATAGAAAGTTTAGCAGAGTGCAAGAAAGCAGGTGAATGTTTGCTTATAATCCCACTGCCCAGGCGCCCTCATTGATAGACAGAGTCACTGTGCATTACAGCCCCCCAGAATAGCTCCATCCTCACATTTCACGTTAGTGGAAGTCTAGCCCCCCATCATTACTTTCTGGTTTCTACACACCACAGAAACTCTGGGACTTTCCAGGAGTAGTTTACAAGTCTCCCAAATCCATTCTGGGGTCACCTCTCCTAGCAGCCAGTCATACACGGGCTGGACTGTGGCTGTTCCATAATGTTCCTTGTCTGGAAACATGTTCCTCCTTCACAATGAGCTCCCCAGGCCTGCTGTGCCTAATGTAGTTAACCCAGCTGTACACAAGAAACCGCCTTGTTCTTTCCAGGCCTCCTGTACCCCTGTTACCCTGGGGTTTCCCACCAGGAAATCCAAAGAATTCTTTCCAATCACTCCTGCTGGATTCCCTATTTTCTGAATGCCCTTCTTCCTCTTTCTTTGTTTATTAACATGTTTTGGTGAAGAACATCATCTATAGCTTTCTTTACATAGTTTTTTTTTTCTTTTTTTCAATTTTTGGCTGGGACTGGGTTTGAACCCGCCACCTCCGGCATATGGGGCCAGCGCCCTACTCACTGAGCCACAGGCACCGCTATAGCTTTCTTTCTTTATTTTCTTTCTTTTTTTTTTTTTTTTGGTAAATTCTAATTTTTTTATTGGAAAACAAATATACAACTTGGAATGGATTTGAGGCAAATTGTGCCATAAGCAGATTTTCTTTAAGTGGCTAAACAAATTTTAAAAGCAAGTAACAAAAAAAGAAAATGTTTCTGGTACAGGACCAGCAGTACAAAAAAACTAGTGTATGAGTAGCTGGATAATATATCCATTTTACAATAGTGCAGCTTTTAAGTACATATTGTTGACTGTTCATAGTCCATGCAGAGTTACAACTCTATACTTTGACAACAACATGCTGACAGTTCCTAAAAAAAACTACTTTAAAAAAAGGCATAACCAGGTGGTGTCTGTGACTCAGTGAGTAGGGCGCTGGCCCCATATACAGAGGGTGGCATGTTCAAACCTGGCCCCAGCCGAACTGCAATAAAAAAATAGCTGGGCGTTTTGGCAGGTGCCTGTAGTCCCAGCTACTTGGGAGGCTAAGGCAAGAGATTCACCTAAGCCCAAGAACTGGAGGTTGCTGTGAGCTGTGTGACACCATGGCACTATACCAAGGGCGATAAAGTGAGACTCTGTCTCTACAGAAAAAAAAAAGAGGGGGGGATAACCCAGATGTTCCCTCAGTTGACCAACTCCATCTAAGTTTAGATGTGCAGAAGGGCTTAGATATATCCAGAGTAAGCCACATGCAACATGTCACTTGATCAATTTTCTAAAATAAGGTTTCAGGACAATGACAGTAAGATAAGGATAAGGGAAGAAAACATGGAGGAATGAAGTCCTAATTACTACACATGCATATTTTTTTGACAGTAGTGAGAAACATTTACAGATAAGTAACAAGCAAAGAAAAGGCAAATAAACAATTTTGTACAAGAAATTTAACACATTCTGTACAATGTCTTCACTTTGCTGTCATCATTTGTACAAAGTCTTCATAGTTTACTTGACCGTCTCCACCAACATCTGCTTCCCTGATCATTTCATCAGCCACTTCATCTGTTAACTTCTCTGCCAGGTCTGGCATCCCATGGCGAAGCTCTGCTGCACTGACGTAGCCATTGCCATCCTTATCAAACACAGGGAATGCTTCTCTAATTTCTTCTTCACTGTCTGTGTCTTTCATTTTTCTTGCCATCATTGTCAGAAATTCAGAAAAGTCAATTGTGCCATTACCATCGGCATCTACTTCTTTAATCATGTCCTGTAACTCTGCTTCTGTGGGATTCTGTCCAAGAGACCTCATTACAGTTCCCAATTCCTTTGTTGTTACAGTTCCATCACCATCCTGGTCAAATAGTGAAAAAGCTTCTTTGAATTCTGCAGTCTGCTCTTCAGTCAATTGGTCAGCCATGCTGCAAGTGCTACCGGTTGCCGAGTAGCCACTACTGCCGAGTCGCCACCACACAACCACTCTCCTCGCTCGCTCCACTCGGACTAACTCTATAGCTTTCTGTTTAATGTGTATATATATGTGTATATTTTATATAGGTAAAATATATGTACATTTTATATATGTATATACATATTTGGGTATAGGAAAAGGAGAGGAGGGTCAAACCTAAATAGTCATCATAGCACCCCAAATGAGCCTGCCAGTAACAAAAAGATAATAAATAACTCCTGGGGGCTAAGCAACAAAATGGGTGTAGCAAGAAGGGAAAGGGCACATTTAACTATTAAATACGTTTTGATATTTGTCAGAGTTCACTCCAACTCCGGGCTTCTGCACTTGCCAGACAAGTAAGCTGATGATACTGAAAAAAAAGTTAAGAAAGGATTTAGGGGTTGGGCCACCTGCCCTCCCGCCAGCTTGAAGGCCTGGCTGAACTATATGGGCGCCACCGCATGAGCAGGACTGAGCTCGCAGCGCCCTGGGCAGCGGGACCACGCGGGCGCCGGGAGCCCTGCACAAAGCCCACGGCGCTCCCCGGAGCCAGCCGGGCGGGCCTGTAGAGCAGCGCCCTGGATTCCCGGCCAGGGCACGGTGGGGACACTGAGTCTGTGGCCCCAGAGAGGCTGCGGTGGTGAGAAAAAGATGAAGAATGAAATTACTGCTGTTCACGAGGCTAGTTCAAAACATTAAAACATTAGTTCAAAAACATTAAGTTGAAACAAAGAGCTTTGAGAGGTTTGCTGAGAAATTGACTATAATACCTCAAGAAAAATATTAAAATCACTGGTATCTGGAAAAACCATCAAAAGGACAGGCTTACATTTACATTCGTGTGAACAAGTTTCAGAAGTTGATCCTGATGTCCTGAAAGCTTGTGAGAAGAGCTGCATCTTGTACAGTGACCTGGGCTTGCCAAAGGAGCTGATTCTCTGGGCAGACCCATGCAAGGTGTGCTGTCCTATGGAGAGAAAAACAATACATTCGTTGCTGCCAGCTCTGAAAATGAGGATGAGAAGGAGGACGAGATCTCCAAGAAAGTTACCAGGGCCCTTGATAAAGTTGCCTCTGATTATCATTCGGGATCCTCTTCCTCAGATGAAGAAACAAGTAAGGGAGTGGAAGCAAAACCCAATTCGGTGACTGCAACACCAAGCCCTGTGTATCAGATTTCAGAACTGATATTCCCACCTCTTCCAATGTGGCATCTGTTACCCCCACAAGAAGCCCCAATTTACTGAGGGAAAGGTCATCAGACCCACTACCCTTCTCCTCTTCCATTTGGTTATCCAAATCAGGGAAGGGAGAATAAACAATATCGTCCAATTCCACTGACCTGCCTACCTCCTTTAGGCATTGCGGAATCCTGGAATGCATTGTGCACCTAAAAAGGGAAGAAAATACAGTGTTATGAATAATAAACGTCTTAGGTTTGTATGCACTGCATAATTCACAAAGTTTACCTCCATGTTCTCCTCCTGGAATGCGTCATGACCAGAATCACTGGATTAATCCTCACATGTTAGCACCTCACTAGCTTCTTTTGATTTTGTTGGTGTCATGTTGAAAGGTAGAATAAACCTTACCACAAAAGTTCATACTAAAAGCAGTGAAGTTAGATGGAAAAAACCATCAAATTTATTTTTATAGAAGTTATTGAGAGTAATCTTTCTTAAAAATACATATATGCACTTTAGATACATTGATATAGTGTGAAGAAACTTATTAAAGTTAGTCAAGTGCCTGAGTTTTTAATATTGGACTTGAGTATTTGTATGTTGCACATCAAAGCTGTTGGATATGAGAACACTGCAGGAGTGGGTGATCTGTTGTAGCACCTTTAAGTGTTTACTTTATGGAGTATACAAAAGTTATTTATATACAAGGAAATCCATTTAATGTTATTGTTTAGAAAAATTGCATGAAATCATGTAGTTGAAAATAAAAAGTAGTTCGAGGTATGAAAAAAAAATTCAGCAGAGCTCCATACTACTGTTTTTATTTAAGTCTGCTGGCCGGTAGGCATGGTTCCCTGACCACTAGGAACAGAATGTTGACTCCAAGGCAAATGAGAAAAAAAAAAGTGTTTTGGCTTACAACATGCAAATACAGAAACATCATTAAAGAAAGAAAACCACCAAAGAAGTCTTCTTCTAGCCAAACTGTGGTAGCTCTTCTTTCTCTGCATTCAATGCTTCAGTGGTTCTCAGAACAATGTGTTCTTGAAAAAATGCTCATTTGACTGACAGGCACAGCATGCTGATGGATAAACCCAGCATGAAGTGCAATAGGTCAAAGGAAGAGTGAGAGAAATACAGGTTTTGATAAATTAGTTTAAAAGGGGGATTGTCACCAGACTACAAATGTTCTTGGCTGGCCTTGGCTCTCTGAGAGCTTTAAATCGCTTAGGGATTAATGCAGTGAGGCTAACAGTTAACACTGCTATTCAAATCTGCGTAAGTTTTTGAAAATAATTGTTGCAACCTAAATGCAACCATATAAGCAGCACTCTACTCAGTTCAGATCTGCCCTGAAAAATAACATGTAAACTGAGATCTGACGTGGTGTCATTTGTCGTGTTAATTTGGCCTAACTGTACCACCCTCCCCACACCCTCCTCCACAAGTCTGATTTCTGCAAGAAATAGCAGGCTATTCTAACTGAAGTCTTCAAAAAATGATACACGACATGTAGCCAGGTTCAAATATTTTGGGGGATCCCCCCATAAAAAGAAATAACCAAAATAGCCAAAAAACAAAGTGCCTAAAACATGGTACAGCATCCCAGTGCTTTTTCAGATACAGACAAAGAAAGGTGAAAAGTAGAAAATATACAATCTTCAGTAATTTCCAGAAAGTTCCACTTTCTCTGCTGTCTGCAGGGCTGTGGGCAGATCCTTGCTGCTGCTCCTGAGACACAAGCCGGGAGCCTGCGCTGAGCACGCCTATCCCTTCTCCTTCTCCTTTGCTCCATTTCCCACTCCACAAAAGTTTCAAAGACACTTGGCCAGACCTCACCCTTACTGTAGTTGCTGAGGTCAGGGCCAATCACCTGAGTGAAATTAAGGAACATGTTCCAAGTGTCCCAGGAGATGCCCTTGACCCCCAAGGGGTTCTCTGTTAGGAAGTGTAGCCATTGGTCCCAAACAGGAGGATTGTTCTGGGTTAAGACTAGTTTCCAAAGGGCAATGGCTATTTCCCAATGCAGTGACCGCTGCCCTTCTTCAGAGCGCAGGCCAAATTGAAATGTAACCGGTAGAGACGCTTCAATTTATCCTCCTGTTTGGCTTCTGTTAGGAGGCCAGGGAACCGTACACAGATTCTTTTGCAGCCATCCCAAAACTCCTTCCTGCTGAATTTGCACATGGTACAGCCTGGGACTTCCGAGTTAAAAGCAGCACTTGAAATCTGTGAGTACACAGGTCATTGCAAGAGCGCTCCATGCCTTCCTCAAAAACTGCATCCTCCAACTCACCCTCGTAGCACCCGAACAGTTCTTCCAGTCTCTGTAAGGAAGACTCCTCAGCTGGACTCCCTCCCAGCATCCACCAGGACATCAGTAGCTAGCAGCCTTCAGGGCCAGCATCTGTCTTCCTGGTCCCATTGCTGTGGATATCCGCACCTGGCTTGCTGCAGGGTGGCACCTGCTCCTCATGGTGGCCTGCACCCCACCTGCTGTGTGACTTGCTGCTGGCTCACATTCTCTACTCTGCTTCCCAGGGTGGATGAGGGATTCTTGCACTTGGTGACACACTGGCCCATGGAGCTGGTGGTGGGGCCTCTAGAATGGCTCTCTCTGGATCGGACCTCGCTCTGCTGGCCCATGTACCTCAACATGCCATCAGTCAGAGGAGCCAGACAACAGCTGCTGCAGAGCTTCCTCTAGTTAAATCCTTTCTGGAAACAACGGCAGCCTAGTGGGTCCAAACCACCTACCGGCCCTCTCCTTTTTCCAGCTCCCTGCCACCCTCACTGCCTCTTCTTCCACCACTTCCTACACCTGTTCTTCATCTCCATCCAGGAGTTTTTTGCGAAAAAGTACACGGAACTTAAATTTTTGAGACCTTACAATATTTAAAAATGCCTTTATTCTATCTATGCTTTCAATCACAGTGTGTGGAATTCCAGTTTTTGGAGATAATGTCCCTGGCATTTTGAGGCATTAGTCGGTTGCCTTTAACTTCCTGGGATTGCAGGTGAGGGGTCCAGTGCCTCGATCTCTCTTGCCATGGGCATTTCTGAGATGTCTGATCTTTCTTCATTGTTTGCTCACATTTAAATTAAGTAAGACTCCAAAAATTTTGCTTGGGAACTTTAAGTACACGAATAAGAATTGCTGGTGTTTTAGCTTCCTTGAAGGGCGATCAGGTGGGAAATGCTTTGAAAACTCCCAAAGGTGATTAACTCTGGTTCTTTTCTCTTGGGCTTGTTAATTTCCCCAGAGAAAAATCTTCCAACCTCCTGTCTATTATCATTCTGTTCACAGGATGTGGAGAAAACCCGGGGTGAGGGTGCCACCATTCTGTATGAGGGCACTGACTTATACCCCTGTGTTTAGTTGCACCTGTCATCCCACATCCAGAGGAAGAGTCAACCTCTGGTTTACTGCTGGAGCAGGGTAGAGGCAGTTGCTTAGCTGTGCAGTGGAGCAGGGGGGTTTGTGCATATAGCTACCCGTTGTAATCATGTCAATGAATTCTCCTATTATTATATTCCCATCAACAACTTATCATTGATCCAGTTTTTCTTCATCCTCCTCAGCATTCAATGTTGTTACCATTTTGGAATGGTATAGCCATTCCAATAGAAGTGTTTTTTTTGTTTGTTTTTTTTTGAGACAGAGCCTCAAGCTGTCACCCTGGATAGAGTCCTGTGGCATCACAGCTCACAGCAACCTCCAATTCCTGGGCTCAAGCGAGTCTCTTGCCTCCGCCTCTCAAGTAGCTGGGACTACAGGCACCTGCCACAACGCCCGGCCATTTTTTGGTTGCAGCCGTCATTGTTGTTTGGTGGGCCCAGGCTGGATTCGAACCTGCCAGCTCAGGTATACGTGGCTGGTGCCTTAGCTTCTTGAGCCACAGGCGCCAAGCCCCAATAGAATCATTTAAAATTTTTCATTTCCCTAGTGTCTAATGCTGTTTAACATCTTTTCAAGTACTTATTTGCCATCTGTATTTTGTCTTTGGTGAAATATCCTCCCATGCTCCTTTTCTGATTAGATTACTTGAGTTTTATTGTTAAATTTTGAAAGTTCTTTATATATGCTATACCCTAGTCCTTTTCAGATACGTGGCCTGCAAATAGATTTTCATAGTATGTAGGTTGACTTTTCATCCTCTTAACAGTTACTTTCACAGAACAAAATGTTTTGCTTTGATGTAGTACCTTTTATCAATTTTTTTATATGTGCATATACTATATATAAATATATATGCTTTTTGTGTTTTTCTTTCTTTTTTTAATTAAATCACAGCTGTGTACATTAATGCAATCATGGGGTACAATGTGATGGTTTTATATACAATTCGAAATCCTTCATCAAACTGATTAACTGATTTTCTTAGTTATTGTGTTAAGACATTTATATTCTACCCTTAGTAGATTTAACATGTACCCTTGTAAAATGCACCACAGGTGTTGTCTCACCAATTACCCTCCCTCCGCATCCTCCCCCCCTCTTTCCCCATCATCTAGGTCTATAGTTGTGGTATAGCTTCCAAATGGAAGTATGGGTCCTTATAAATTAGTTTCATAGTAGGGCTGAGTACATTGGGCACTTTTTCTTCCATTCTTGAGATACTTTACTAAGAAGAATATGTTCCAGCTCCATCCATGTAAACATGAAAGAGGTAAAGTTGCCATCTTTTTTTAAGGCTGCATAATATTCCATGGTGTACATATACCACAATTATTAATCCATTCATGGGTCGATGGGCACTTGGGCTTCTTCCATGACTTAGCAATTATCAATTGGCTGCAATAAACATTCTTGTGCAAATATCTTTGTTATAAAGTGATTTTTGGTCCTCCGGATATATACCTAATAGAGGAATTAAAGTATGGAATGGCAGGTCTCTTTTTAGATCCCTATGTGAATCCAAACATCTTTCCAAAAGGAAAGTATTAGTTTGCATTCCCACTAGCAGTGCGGAAGTGTTCCCTTTTCTCTACATCCACGCCAACCTCTATGGTTTTGGGATTTTGTGATGTGGGCTAATCTTACTGGAGTTAGATGATATCTCAAAGTGGTTTTGATTTGCATTTCTCTGATGATTAAGGATGATGAGCATTTTTTCATGTGTCTGTAGGCCGTGCACATGTCTTCTTCAGAGAAGTTTCTCTTCAAGTCCCTTGCCCACCCTGAGATGGGATCACTTGTTCTTTTCTTGCTAATGTGTTTGAGTTCTCTATGGATTCTGTTTATTAAACCTTTGTCGGAGACATAACCTGCAAATATCTTCTCCCATTCTGAGGGCTGTCTGCTTGCTTTACTTACTGTGTTCTTGGGAAAGCATCATTTCTTTTGCAGGAGGTACTCAGATGCCTCCTGCTTCCTCACAGACCTTCCACCCATCTGGTTGCTACCTTGTCATAGTATTTGAACTAGGATGGTGTGACATGCTACAGAATTACACAAAAGGGAAACCTGTCTGGGACTGAGAGCTATACTGGGGTCGGCAAAATGTTCTGATTCCTGCCTTCACATTGCTGGAGAGAAGAAAAGCTGGGCCTTCAAGTGCTGTAGAGACCGCCATAAATATCCTGGGACACGTTTGCCTCCTGTTCAGGAAAGTCAGCTCCTCTGAGCGGCCCTGGATGGAGAGGAGGGGTGGAATTTCTCCATCCCTAATTACCTGGAAAAGCACCCCCACCCAGGAATTGGGAGGGATACTACATTTTATGTATCCTAGGCTTCCAGCAAAATGTAAAGAATTAACAACATAAACAGCATTGCTGCCTGCTGTCTTGGGTGGATTGCCTTAGGAAGAGAAAAGTGGTGCCATTTTTGTGGAAGTAGATGGGAGGGAGCTGTGTGTGGCTGCAGAATAATATTTTCGATTGTCATAGGCGGTCCCTGTCCTTGTTTAGTGCTCAGCCAAGAAGGGAAGACAGGTAAGTAAGCCACGATTTTGGAACAATGTAATGAGTGCTAATAAAGTCTACAGATCACAAGAACACAGAGGCCAGGCGTCTCACCTGGTCTAGAAAGGATGCTGAGGCAGAGAGAACATTTTCAAGTTCTGGCTTTGATTTCCTCTCCTAAGGCTTGTCTCTTTCAGTCAGCTGCTATAGCTGAAAGCAAAGACCCTATGGAGGAGACCCTACAAGCCTTCTCCATCTCCCAAGAATGATGCCTGCCCATTCCCTATGACAGTGCTAGCGTCTTCCGTGCTTAGAGTGTTCTTTCTGAATGCAGATCTGACCTTGGCACTCTCCTTCCGAAAAGCCTCCCACGGTTCCCCCTTGCCTTTGGGACAGAGTGCAGGCTTTTTAGTGGACAAGGTCCTCCTTGATTGGGCCTCCCTAATGCTTTTGTTTTTTAATTATTTATTCATTTTTAATTGACATATAATAATTGTACATATTCATGAGGTGCATAGTGATGCTGTGATATATCTATGTATATATGTATGTAATATATGGAGAACAGATCAGGGTAATTCGCATATCCATCTTCTCCAACATTTATCATTTCTTTGTGTTGGGGATGTTCAATGTTCTCCTTCGAGCTACTGAACACTATGTGTCACTATTAACTGCAGCTATCCTGCGGTGGTTAGAACACTAGAACTTACTTCTCCTGTGTCAACATGATTTTGTATCCTTTAACAAATCTCTTGTTAATTCTCATCTCACCTCCTCCTATGTCCCTCCCGTGACCATCTTCCCGTGATGGACATGCTGGAGTCTCACAGAACCTTCTGCAGGTCCACAAAGCTCTGTGCCTCTCGCATCTCCATACCAATGTCCACACCGTCCTCTCTGCCTCATCAAGGTTAGGTGCCCAGCTTCTGTGCTCTTGTGGTGGACACGCCCTTATCAGCATTCATCACACCCTACTAAATCCTGGTTTACTTACCTGTCTTTACAACTTGACTGCGCACTACACAAGGACAGGGATTGCCAATGGCTCATCTTTACGTCCCTGAAACAGGTTTGGTTTGCCCTCAGTACATGCTTGTTGGCCTGACAAGGTGGCTCACGTCTGTAATCCCAGCATTCTGAGAGACCGAGGTGGGTGAATTGCTTGAGCTTACCAGTTCAATACCAGCCTGAGCAAGGGAGAGACCCCATCTCTAAAAATAGCCAAATGTTCTAGTGGGCTACTGTAGTCCCAGTTACTCGAGAGGCTGAGGCAAGAGGATTGCTTGACCCTAAGAGTTTGAAGTTGCTGTGAGCTATGATGCCTTGGCACACTACCAAGGGTGACACAGTGAGACTTTGTTAAAAGAAAGAAAGAAAGAAAGAAGGAAGGAAGGAAGGAAGAAAGACCAGCTAGGCATTGTGATAGGTGCCTGAAAGGCTGAGGCAGGATCATTTGAACCCAGGAGATTGAGATTGCTGTGAGTTAGGCTGATGCCTAAATAAAACAAAAAACCCCTACATGCTTGTTAATTAAATGAAGGAACGAATGGGTTCCTATTTTCCCCTAAAGGATAGTTCAGCATGATACTGCTTGCTTATTTCCAAGTGCTCAGACATTAAACTCAGCAAACATTGATATTTTACAGGGCACGTGTTGTGCTAGCCCTGTGCAAGGCACTGGAGATGCAAAAACAACACAGCACATTCCTGGGACCCACAAGTAGCCCCCAGCTGGAAGGTGAGGCTGCCAGCTGTCCGATAGCTAGGGGGTCCGGACTCACATCACATGAGATGGGGTTTTCCACAAGAGGGCTCAGGTCAGATCAGGTGCTCCTGCTGAGTGGGTTGTGGAAACCACAGCCATCCTTTTCCAGGCTGCCCTCCAGCCCAGGAAGCAGGAATGAGCTCGGTGATGCAGCTGTGGTGCCCTGCCATTGGGGGACAGGCACAAGACCCAAGTAACCCTAGGGGGAAGGCAGAAGGCTGGCTGGAGGGACTGCAGGGGAACACTGCGAAGTGTGGGCCTTGGGAAGTTGATGTTTCCTCTTGACCCTAACTTAGACCATCTGGAGATTTGGAAGAACTTCTAGTGTGTCTCTCAGAGGGGTGTTGGTAGAATCAAGGAACACTAAATCCTCCAGAGACACCAACGTGCCACCACTGGGAATGAAGGCTTGTGTCCCTTTGCAAAGTATTATCATGTGTCTGGGGGATTTGGAGCCCAAGGACCTTTCCTTAGCATCTGGAGAATAATAGCAAGTAAAGAGATATTGACTAGAGAGGGTCTTTTTCATTTTCATTACTCTTTGAGAAGCTAATAGGAGATATTATAGAATCAGGTTTAGTAAGGAAGATGGGGAGACTCTCAGTCCGCTCAGTTGCTTTTAATTTATTTACTTTGTGTCTGTCCCCATTCTCCCATGCTCTCTCATACTCTCATTATCAGTCACAAAGTTCAGGATAGACAGTGAACAGCCCTAGAAGAACAACACATAAGCCATACTGCAGGTGGCACATTTAATTCCCATGGGACAGCAATCAACCTGTAGCCTAAACATGGGTTGGGAGCTTCTGGATGACTTCCCTTTGCAAGAGGCTCTGAAGAGCAAGTGCAAAATGGGGACTGGGGGGTTGGTAAGAGAGAGAGAGGTTGAGAGTGAGAATGAAGTGCCATCACTGGAAATGAAGTTGGTGTCTCTGGAGGATTTAGTGTTCCTTGATTCTACCAATACCCCTCTGAGAGACACACTAAAAGTCCTTCCAAATCTCCAGATGGTCTAAGTTAGAGCTGAAAGGAAACATCAACTTCCCAAGGGAGAGAGAGGAAGAGGAGAGAGAGAGAAGGAGGGAGAGGGAGGGAGAGAAAGGGAAGGAGAGGGAGAGGGAGGGAAAGAGAGGGAGAAAAAGAAGGAGGTAGGGAGAGAGAGAGAGGAAGGGAGGAACAGGAAGAGAGGGAGGGAGGGGGAGATAAGAGAGGGAGGAAGGAAGGAGTTGGGGGGGAGAGAGAGAGAGAGGGTGAGGCAGGGCAGGGAGGATGAGCTCTTGAGCAAGGCCAGCCCTCTGGAAGACTGGTGTGATTCTGTCATGTTGCATCATCATCACAGACGGGCCAAATCTGAAGTAAAAAATGGCAAAGACTCAAAGAAAATAAATCATGCAGACTCAGGGACGACCTAATTAAAAAGCTACTCTATCTGCTTCCATGTTCTATTTATAACTGAAATATGAACACTCCTGACAGGAAATCTAAATGACAGCAAACCTAGGTTTTCAGGCAATTGGTATAGGTTTGCTTAATAAATCATCTCCGTGTTGACAAGGTTGGGTATTTTTACTCATATGAAAATTTTTCTACTCTAATGAAACTGTTAGTTCAGTTCTCTTTCCTGCCTAACATTACATTCATGGGATGTATTGTTACCCAGGAATTGGGGCTAAAGAAGGAAAATGATCCCTTTATTTAAAATCATCTAAATATGTATGAATTTCATAATACACCATTACCCTCAATATATCTCCATGCTTGTTCACAATGCCGTCTTTTTTGGGTCATATCATACCTGGTATTTTCAGAGATCACTGTAAAGAACTATTAATGTTTCTCACTGAAATCATCACAGAAACCAAAAAGCAAAAAAAAGAGAAACCTTGTATACTCTTATACCAGATGTTAAGAGAAAAAGGCAGATTATATCTAATGTGAGTAATCAGACCCACTTTCTGAAACCCTGCTTTCTGGGGCCTGGATGCTGCTGCCAGCCGTTTCCCTCACTGCATTAGGGGCAGAGGTAGAATTCATCTTTCAAGGAGGATTGCTTTTGAGTTTGGGGGGAAAATTATCTAACAAGCCTTTCCTTTCTGGAGACAGCATTCTTCAGACTTGGCACAGTCTTTCTTTCTCTTTATACATTTTCTTTCTTTCAAAAGAAAAAATGTATAGACATCTCCCAGTGTTATTATTATAATACTTCAAAAATATGCATTTAAGGCTGTGCCTGGTGGCTCACACTTGTAATCCTAGCACTCTGGGAGGCTGAGACAGGTGAATTACTTGAGCTCAGGAGTTCAAGATAAGGCTGAACAAGGGCGAGACCTCATCTCTACTTAAAATAGAAAAACTAGTTAGGCATGTTGGTAGGTGCCTGTAGTCCCAGCTACTCAGAAGGCTGAGGCCGGAGGATTGCTCAAGTCCAAGAGTATAAGGGTTGCTGTGAGCTGTGATGATGCTGCAGCACTCTAGTCAGGGTGACAGAGTGAGACTCTGTCTCAAAAAATAAAAATAATAATATATTTAAGACAAGTTTTGAAGTCCTGAACCTTGTGGCTCTTGTACTAAAACAAATTGCAATGTTTAATTTTATATGTCAATTTAGCTAAGCCATGGCACCCAGATACTTGATCAAACAGCAGTCCAGATATCTTCATGAGGGTATGTTTAGATAAGTGTGAGTAAAGATCACCTTCCATAATGTGGGTGGGCTTCATCCAATCACTACAAGTCCTTAAGAGAAAAAAGGCTGACACCCCACCACCACCACCACCACAAAGAAATTCTGCCAGCAGACAGTACTGAACTTGAACTACAGGTCAACTCTTTTCTAGCCAATGGGGCAGCCCTGTGGATTTTGGACTTGCAAACCTCCATGTTTATGTGAGCCAATTTCTTAAAGTCAATCTCTCTTTCTCTCCTTCACTTTTTCTCTCTCCACACACACCCTATTGCTTCTGTTTCTTTGGAGATACCTAATACACAATTCTACAAATTAAATACCCCCAAACTACAAAACCAATATGATTGAAATGAACAACTCTCACACAGTGTGATGGATAGTGCTAGCCGTGTGGAGCTGCTGATGTTGGAATTCATAAGAAAGACGGTTTCTTAGAACTGTTTTGACATTTCAACTGTTTCTACTTTTGATTTTAAAAGTGGATGAATTTCATAGAAGGTTGTTTATATAAATGCATTGCACAAAAGGCCAGGTGTATGAGGTAAGGGCCATGTCATATGGCCACTTTGGAAAAAATTTTAGGAGTTTTTAAACAAATAATTAAGCATGCCACTTCCTTGTATTTCTGGGTTTTATCTTACAGAAATGAAAACATGTTTGGGTAAGAATCTGTTTATGAATGCTTATAGAAATTTTATTTATCATAGTCTAAAATTGGAGACAATGCAGGTGTCCTTCAGTAGAAATATGGTTAAGCAAACTATGGTACATCCATACCATGGAATATTATCTAGCAATAAAAAAGATATAAACTATTAATTCAGGCAACAACCTGGAGAATCTCTAGGGAATTATGTTTAGTAAAAAAGGCCAATACAAAAAGGTGTGTGATTTATACAACATTCTTGAAAGTATAGAAGTGGAGAACAGCTTAGGCTTCCAGAAGCTAAGGAGGGGGTGATGATGGAAGGGAAGTGGCTGTAGCTTTATAATGTGTTTTTTTATTTTTTTATTTTTCATTAAATCATAGCTGCATACATTAGTGCAATCAAGGGGTATAATGTGCTGGTTTCACATACAATCCGAAAAATTTTCATCAAACTGTTTAACATACCCTTCATGGCATTTTCTTAGTTATTGTATGAAGACATTTGTATTCTGCATTTAGT